>JAZHYW010022197.1:0-70017 GCA_037355805.1 Ixodes ricinus | reverse complement strand
AAGTTAAGAAGGTAGTAGAAGCTCCTCCCCATAAGCGTGATGCGCCCGCTTCAGACGCCTCCGCAGTCGAGAAAATAGTTCGCTGAAAACGCCCCTTCTGCTTCCATGGATAGATATTGGCTACAGACAGACCTTGTAGAGGGCGGCAGCTTGCGCCACCTAGCCGAGGCAAATTACTCGCTCCGGAAGGTTGAAGTAAAAAGAAGGCTTCAGTGCAACGAAAATTGTAACTTTTATAAGTAATGCATATATGGTTGTTGGTTTTAGCTTGATAACCTTCCTACACGAATTAGGTACATTCCGTGCATTTGCTCCGTTTGTTAAAAAAACCATGCGTTTCGGGTTTTGAAACCCCTGCGATTCGCGTTTTGAAAAATCCGAAGTCTTCTTTTCTTTTCCGTTATGAATCCCAACGTGGAGATAGCGGAATGCGATTCCTCCGATTCTGCTTCGTCAAGAGAGTCTGGTGCAGCCTCGCCGTCTACGCCAAGGCGCCTCTACAAGAAGCATAAGAGCGGCGATGTCCTCAACCGAGTTGCACGGCAGCTGATAATGAACGCGTACGTTCAGGTGCGACACGAACCGCCCGCCAAGCCCGGCCAGCCCGGCCTCACTGTGGAGGAGTCCTGCATCAAAGTCAGCAAACTGCTTGGCGTTGGTGTACGCACCGTCCTCGAGATTAGGAAGCAGGCGAAAGAAACCGAGGGACAAGTTGTGACACCTTCTCGGAAGCGCCCAGCAAGTGAAGGCAAGAGGCGGCGCAAAGTCAGGTACGGCGACTTCACGTTGTGCGCGCTGAGATCGTGCGTCCACCGTTTCTTTCGACGGAACGAGGTCCCCACGGTCAAGAAGATAACGGCCGAATTCTGCACGAGCACTGAACTTCCCTCGTTGAAGGCTTGGACTGTGCGTCGCCTTCTCCACGACATCGGATTCGAGCATGACAAGAGGGAACGAAACTCGCGGCTGATTGAACGAGAGGACATCGTCGCCTGGCAGCAGAAGTACCTGCATGAGATCGCACGTCACCGACAAGATGGTCGAAAGATCTTCTACTTGGACGAGACGTGGGTGACGGCAGGGCACACTGTCTCAAGGGTGTGGGTAGACACGACCGTGGCCTCGTCTCACGACGCCTTCATGCGTGGTCTCTCGACTGGCCTCAAGCAGCCATCGGGGAAGGGCCAGCGTCTTATTGTCACCCACATCGGCAGCGATGAAGGCTTCGTCGACGGCTGCCTGGACGTGTTCCGTGGACAAAAGACCGGCGATTACCACGAGGAAATGGATGGCGCCCGCTTCGAGAAGTGGTTCGACGGTGTCCTCGACAAACTGCCGACAGGAAGCGTTATCGTCATGGACAACGCTTCTTACCATTCACGGCGGTTGGAAGCAGTGCCGACGACGAGTTCCCGCAAGGACGACATCCGACAGTGGCTGACGTCTAAAAACGTTTCATGGGACCCCAAGATGCTGAAGAAGCAGCTGCTCGACATTGTGGCCTTGGTGAAGCCACAGCACCTGAAGTATCGTGTGGACACTGCTGCCGAGACGGCTGGCTGCACTGTGGTCAGGCTGCCACCGTATCACTGCGAGTTCAACCCCATTGAACTGATATGGGCGCAGATCAAGAACGGCGTTGCTGCCCGAAACACGACGTTCAAGATTGTCGACGTGGGGACACTCCTCAACGAAGAAGTTGACAAGGTCACCACTGACAACTGGGTTAATGCTGTCAGGCACGTTATTGACATCGAAGCAACGTTCCGACGAGGCGGTGCCACAAGTGCCCACATCCAGCCCATCGTCATCCAGCTGGATGGAGAGGACACCCCATCCGAGAGTGACCTGTCTGGTGTCGAGCCCTTTGACGAAGCTTAACGCCACCATTATGGAGAAAGCGTGGAACATCTCGGAACACAAAACGGTCCTTTTAAGGACCACTCATATGTTTTAAAATCGGATCGTTGTTCTTGTCCACCACTGACCTCCCGTGTCTCATGTTGTCATGCTTCTCTGCTCGTTGCCGTATAACATTTCGATATGCAGCCAACAGACAAACTTTTTATTTTTGTTACGATAATGTCTAAGCTGGTCTATACATTGCACTGTGCCATGAATCACAAGTATAGATTTCAACTTCGCAAAAACAAAAGTTTGCAGCCCATCTACGGCAAAGACATCAGATGCCATATTGGCCCTTCCCGCTGTCCAAACATCTTTGCTACGCAACAAATAGAATTTTGATTGCAAATAAGCTCTTTTTTGTCTAAGAAAAACAACAGATCACTGCCAGTGCTCTGCTTTAAAGAATAAATGGGACATCTGTGGCCATTCACACGACCGAGGCCACTCTGAGAATAACAATAACGTGCGTCAGCACTGTGGACAGCTAACTCTTACTGCCAGTGATCTGTTTCGAAGCCTAAACTGGACGTCGTTGGCCATTCACATGACCGAGGCCCCTCTGAAAACAACAATAACGTGTGTCAGCACTGTGGACAGCTAACTCTTACTGCCAGTGATCTGTTTCGAAGCATAAACTGGACGTCGTGTGGCCATTCACATGACCGAGGCCACTCTGAGAACAACAATAACGTGCGTCAGCACTGTGGACAGCTAACTCTTACTGCCAGTGATCTGTTTCGAAGCATAAACTGGACGTCAGTGGTCATTCACATGACCGAGGCCCCTCTGAAAACAACAATAACGTGTGTCAGCACTGTGGACAGCTAACTCTTACTGCCAGTGATCTGTTTCGAAGCATAAACTGGACGTCTGTGGCCATTCACATGACCGAGGCCCCTCTGAAAACAACAATAACGTGTGTCAGCACTGTGGACAGCTAACTCTTACTGCCAGTGATCTGTTTCGAAGCATAAACTGGACGTCTGTGGCCATTCACATGACCGAGGCCCCTCTGAAAACAACAATAACGTGTGTCAGCACTGTGGACAGCTAACTCTTACTGCCAGTGATCTGTTTCGAAGCATAAACTGGACGTCTGTGGCCATTCACATGACCGAGGCCACTCTGAGAACAACAATAACGTGTGTCAGCACTGTGGACAGCTAACTCTTACTGCCAGTGATCTGTTTGGAAGCATAAACTGGACGTCAGTGGTCATTCACATGACCGAGGCCCCTCTGAAAACAACAATAACGTGTGTCAGCACTGTGGACAGCTAACTCTTACTGCCAGTGATCTGTTTCGAAGCATAAACTGGACGTCTGTGGCCATTCACATGACCGAGGCCACTCTGAGAATAACAATAACGTGCGTCAGCACTGTGGACAGCTAACTCTTACTGCCAGTGATCTGTTTGGAAGCATAAACTGGACGTCAGTGGTCATTCACATGACCGAGGCACCTCTGAAAACAACAATAACGTGTGTCAGCACTGTGGACAGCTAACTCTTACTGCCAGTGATCTGTTTCGAAGCATAAACTGGACGTCTGTGGCCATTCACATGACCGAGGCCACTCTGAGAATAACAATAACGTGCGTCAGCACTGTGGACAGCTAACTCTTACTGCCAGTGATCTGTTTCGAAGCATAAACTGGACATCTGTGGCCATTCACATGACCGAGGCCACTTTGAGAATAACAATAACGTGCGTCAGCACTGTGGACAGCTAACTCTTACTGCCAGTGATCTGTTTCGAAGCATAAACTGGACGTCAGTGGTCATTCACATGACCGAGGCCCCTCTGAAAACAACAATAACGTGTGTCAGCACTGTGGACAGCTAACTCTTACTGCCAGTGATCTTTTTCGAAGCATAAACTGGACGTCTGTGGCCATTCACATGACCGAGGCCACTCTGAGAATAACAATAACGTGCGTCAGCACTGTGGACAGCTAACTCTTACTGCCAGTGATCTGTTTCGAAGCATAAACTGGACGTCAGTGGTCATTCACATGACCGAGGCCACTCTGAGAATAACAATAACGTGCGTCAGCACTGTGGACAGCTCATTAAGGTACGTTTATACTCCGACGTCGACAAACCTAACGTCCAACGACGTGAAACGAAGTTCAACGTCCACTTCGCCACGCCACGCTGTGCTGCGAAAAGAATTGTCAACCGTGTTTATAGTCCGGCGTCGTTCAACGCGCTCGAACGAATTGCTTCACACTGCGCATGCGCGTCACCATGGCGACCGCGTGGTTTGGTATTTCCGCTTCCGTTCGCAACTTGCAGCGCTGCCCGGCTGCCCTGCGCCGGTGATGATGTAAGCAGGTAAATGTGTCAGAAGCTGTGATTCACGGCAGCTGATATCTTCGCGCTGTGGTACGCTCGAAAACGAGGAAATAACGAAGGTAACTTGCGTAGAAAGGCATTTATTTCCTGACAAAAATCATACGTGGTTAGCGAAGACAACAACTATCAGCCGGTTGATCGTTTTGATTAACATCAACTGAGAAAGCAGCAGATGGTGGTTCAGAGCGACCACTACAGCTTCTAACATATGTCCTGTGCACAAACCTTATCAACTAGCCTTTAGCGTCAAAAACTCACGGATATGACACTCGAAATGGGAAGCCGATGTCCGTCGAAGAGCTTCAAGCGCGTCCGCGGTGTCGTTAGGCCTACACATTTTCACGGCTCCGAGACAGGTGCACGTCGACGCGCCGGCTCACTCCATCGAGCGAACGGAATAAACAGAGCGCCAACACAAGCACATCCAACTGACCAGCGGCTACCCTACACAAGACAAGCCCGAACGGCAGGCAGACGAACAGACAACACGGCCCGACCGATGCCAGACTGGGGCAACGACGGGACCACGGCAAACGCGGGACGGGAGCTGGCGTGAAGGCTTCTGGGTAACGACCGTCGCCAGGCGACGCCGAGATTCGAGCAGGGCCTACCTCGGCGAAAGCTTCGCCGACGGTCGCCGAGGCGCGCTACGTTGCGTTACCTTCGACTGTCGTCGGAGTATAGACGCTCCTTTCGCTGCAACCTAACGCAACGAGGTCGGGCGCGCGCGCCCATCGGCGTTACGTTGGAGTATAAACGCACCTTTACTGCCAGTAATCTGTTTCGAAGCATAAACTGGACGTCGTTGGCCATTCGCATGACCGAGGCCCCTCTGAAAACAACAATAACGTGTGTCAGCACTGTGGACAGCTAACAGCTTACTGCCAGTGATCTGTTTCGAAGCATAAACTGGACGTCAGTGGTCATTCACATGACCGAGGCCCCTCTAAAAAAACAAACAATAACGTGTGAGCACTGTGGACAGCTAACTCTTACGGCCAGTGATCTGTTTCGAAACATAAACGGGACGTCTGTGGCCATTCACACGACTGAGGCCACCCTGGGGATAACAATACCTTGTGTTAGCACAGTGGAGAGCAAAATCCCAGTGCTAGTGCTCCGTTTCAAAGCATAATAGAGACGTCGAAAGTTCCCTTGAAGTCCACGGCCATTATGACTCTTGGGTCGCACTTCGGCGACTTGGCTAACACCTCGTAGTGGATGAGGAGCAGGCTGCCCTGTGCGCCGAAGTGCGGTCTGAAGGGGTGTGGCATAGATTTCCTGAATTTAAGAGGCGCCATTGTACTCGCTTGAAATATATCGTAAAAACAGCACCGATTGCTTGACGTGAGGAAAAGTCAGCTACAACATTGATGAAGAATTGGTGAGAGGACGGAGATCTAAGGAATGCCAATGCCATTAACTGGGCCTAGTTCAGTTCGACTCAAGCTTGATATCGTCCGTCTTGCAGAAACGCTGTGATGAGGTGAAGCGGTCTTCCATAGAGACCTCAGTTTTGAGCCTCCCGGACTAGTGCAATGTAGAGGATTTAATCAAACCTTTTTAAAGCCGATAAGAACCATGATGCACAGACTGCAGCCTGACTTGTTGCCGAGGGCAGAGTTGTGAAGTACTGAAAGGTCGTTTTTGAGTGCTTGGGTGGCTTCTAAAACTGGTTTAGAATGAATGGAGGTATTTCTGGGTTTTGTGATGCTAGTCTGTAAAAGGCCTAATCCCCTTTTCCGTTGGTGCTGCTGTAGTGCCCCCATCAGCTGGCCCAGGGGTCAAATATATAGTGCAGGTCACGATTTGGGATCCCTTCTCGCACCCAGATCAAGTGGGTCGGCTCCTGGAAGGCCTGGGGATGTACTGTTGGAGCGGAATTGTAGGATGAGTCTAATGGGCTGCTAACAAGTTATCCCATATGACGAATCATGCAAAGCCCTTTGAAGGCTGAGGTTTAAGGCTTGCAACGAGATCAGATAAGTAGGTGGTCGCTTCCCACTGTCGGTGTGCACTTGCCATACCCCTCGGCTTGGGGAGCCCCACGCTAACCCTTAGCTCTCAGGCCCGAGCCCGCTGTACTCGTCATAATTTTGAACCAATAACGCCGATGATGAGTCCATGTTGTCCAGTCCAGAACCATTTCAAATTTGCCTGATGGCTCCTTATCCAATTCCAGGTCGTGAACTAACAGCAGAGGGACGTGAAATTCATTTTCTTTTTTTGTTCAGAATGCATTTTGTCTGGCAATGGGTATCTAAAAATGATGCCTGCGATAGTGTTTAAGTAACGCGGCTCGGAAACAGGCTTTTTGTGCGGTGCCACTCATTTCATCAAATGACATTTCCCCGACAGTTTGTTCCATCAACGCTGCGACGATTTATCAACAAATTGTTTCATCGACACTCGTTCATCGACATATCTTGCTATGTTTCGTCGACAACATTTTTGTTTGGTTAGGGGTGCACTGGTTTGTTGGTGAGCAAGGGTACGGGTACATGCACGGGGCACGACCACCCTTACACGCTGCTGCGAAGCGGCATGTACGGGTGGGCTGGGTGGGTCCACATTTTTGTAATGAACTCCTGGAGACTGTCGCCGCAAAGCGTCGTGAACTGGGTGGGTCGGATAGTTTAACATGTGCCCCAGTGATAAACGCACAGCAAAATGTTCCTACAGCGTGCAATTTGTGTGCCGATGAAACTTCACAGCACAGTGTGGTAGTATCGATGAAACAATCAGTGTCGATGAAACGAGAGTCGTAAAAAGTTGATGAAACATGTGTCGATGAAACGACAGGGACCCTTCTTTCTGATGGTTTCATGAAAGCTCCGACAATGAGGACTGCGAAGTTGCCTCCAAGAAGCTCAATATGTTTTTTACACGAGTCTGTCTTTGCCAAGGCAGACCAGAAAGATGATGGCAGACTCTGAAGAGCTCGTTCGCGGCTACGGCCTGGTATAGTGCAGAGACATAACATACATCAGAAATGTAATTAGGCGGTTTGAGCTGTTGCTTGATTCAAACATTGTTGATTTTATTGTTATAAAGACAAATCATTCTGCCACTTGCGTTCGGACCAAGATCAGGACATCTGAGTATTCGGTATGCTTTCAATTTTTGATTTAAACAAATATTTCGCATATAAGAAAATCACAATTCATGAAGCGGGAAGCTAGCCTTGCAATCAATTTTTATTGACATACTTTTCATCTTTTACAAATTATTAAACCAATGCTGCGATCCAATATTGTGTACACATTTTCCTTCTAAAGTAAATTGGAAAAGTTGGTGCGTGTTTACCGCTAATACCTCAGGCCGCGACGCGACGCGACGCGACGCGGAGAGGGGGGGGGGGGGGTACACGCGTCACGCACCCGGGTTTCGAAGCATAAACATACGACTGACAGGGCCTCTGAGAGCAAGCAGAATGTTCGGAAGCATTTGAGAGAACCAAATCTGCTTCCCTCAAATTCTCTGATATTCTTCCAAAAGAAGACATCAGCTTCTTAACGTCCAGAACAATATCAATTAAATGTTTGTAACATACGCATCACTGGCTTTATCATTTGTATGCCACATGTATGTTACAGCTCATTATTGTGAACGAGGGTGCACCCGCGGGTACTATCGCAGTCATAGATTAGCGGGCAGCTGATTGCGACGCGGAAACTTGACAAGGACGCCACGTTTCACAGATGAATACATACTGCTTCGAAGGCGTCATTTCAGTAGACAGACTATTTATTAACGCCAGCAAAGATACGGTCGAAATCGGGTGAAGACACTTACTGTGTTCGCGGTTCACTTATGCCCCTCCCGCACAGCCCACTACACTTATAAAGAAGAGTTTGGTGACCGCTGCATTTTAACGTCGCTCCACGGA
Source organism: Ixodes ricinus (assembly GCA_037355805.1). Classification (NCBI taxonomy): domain Eukaryota; kingdom Metazoa; phylum Arthropoda; class Arachnida; order Ixodida; family Ixodidae; genus Ixodes; species Ixodes ricinus. The sequence continues at coordinate 61,863 of JAZHYW010022197.1, read as the reverse complement.
AACCACTGCGAAGAAAAGCCGCTGCCGTCACGATGCTGGGGCGGAACCTGAGGCAGAGAAGCAGACGGCGTTCGACGTATGTGCGATGCTAGGCCTTACTCCCGCATCGAACTTTTCGATGGCAATGCTATCGCTGGATTTTCACGCTGTCGCGCAGAACCTATTGCGAATAAAAGTGGACGCGGTTACGACTTAGCGACGTAAGCTCGGGTAAGTGAAATACCGCGTTAAAAAACAGAATAATTGCCGCAAGATACTGGAGTCCTAGAAAATCTGCCCGGCTGCCATGTTGAAAATATTCATTTGCCAAAACAAGATTGGTTCGGGCAGGTCATGACGTCACGGAAACAACGGGACGCGATTGGTGGCGGAGGAATACAAAATTCCCTTTGAGGGGCATTTGCCGCTACCTTCTTGACTTGTAACCGACTATAGCTACTTCAAGGTGAGCGCGACGGGAGAGCGAAGTTTCCCCTCACGCACAATACTCTCGCAGCCAGTGAGCGCCGACGATAAGAGCTCCTCTGCACGGAAGCGAGCCCGCGCCTGGCCACGCGTGCGGTGGGCTCTAAACTTTTGAAAAAGACTGTACATCGCGTCACCACAATTCAGACGGCCGCCTACGCACACTGCCGATGGGGTTAATCAAGTGAAAAGTGCATTGTCACGGTGTTTGTCGTTTCTTGTTGCGTATGATATTACAATCTAGCCAATCAGGTGTACTGAATGTGTCGTTACCCTGTGGACTTAAAATATGCATCTGTGTTCGCTAGTTTTTGTATGCGGTCTGACCGAAGGTAAAATAATATATAGTGTAGAAAATCTTTTGACTTGAAGCCGCACTTTTGTCCTTGAGAATAGCAAAAAAGATATTACAATAATATTTCAAACAATTGTGAGTGAGCATACGTAAAGCGGCTCATGAACTGTTAATTTTATGTAGGCAAGGACCATCTGCATATGTTAGGACGAAAAGCAAAGGATTAAAGACTACTATAATAACCATGAAAGTTATATACAATTTCCGTCATCAAATTTTTATTATTCTGCTCGGCTTGGTTAGTAACGGCTGTCATTTCTACTCATCCCAGATAAGTACGCAATATTCCTTGCCAAATTGAGAAAAAAATATAACGTGAAATTTATGAGTTTGCGCTATAGCTAATATCTTTTAAGGTAATGTGTTTTTCGGTCGATCCTCTTTCTTTCTTTTTGGTTCTTGACTGCTCAAGCATATATTGCCCTGTTACGATCAATAAAGGTTTGTTATAAGTCAAAGCGCTGTGTCTGTGGCTTTCTTCATCCGATCTCTCGTCGTTTGCGCTGTGTCAATTCGAAAGTTACTCTATTGATTCATATGAGTGAACGTAAATAAACTAAGAAGGAATGAATCCTGTTTTGCTAAAACTTGCAATCGGCGACTGCACACTCTATATGCTGCACACTTTATCGAGGCTACAACCCTGACCCGGACAGAAAATCGCTAAGAGGTCGCCCTATAAAGGCTATGCACTCAATAGGGCCTGATGGATCTACCGCAGTGGAGGAGGCCGAGGGGGGGGGGGGGGAAGGGTTCGAAAAATCGACCCCCCCCTCCCCGGGGGGGGGGGCCCGCTCGCTCCCCTGCTCACACAGTCGGATTTGCACGGGGCTTGAAGCAAAGGGGAGGGCGGACTCTCTCCAAATTTTATGCTTTGGGGAAAAGAGTTTGTGGGGTAGAAAATGCTCAAATAGATAAGATATTGCCGCGGGCGCAGCTGACCGAGTAGGCAGCGCGCCCGTGGCATAACGGTTATCGCGCTTGCCTTCCACGCAGAAGGCCAGGGTTCGATTCCTGGTTGCGCCTACACATTTTTACTGACGCTGTAATGAAATGTTCTAGTAAATTCGAGAGCCGCCTTGCTAATTCGAGATTAGAATGTTCTACGAATCGAACCTTCCACGCCGAATGTTCCCGAAGCCCACGTGTGTACAAAAGGGGCGCCGCCTGACAAGCCGAGTCAGTTTCGCCTCAGCGTTCGATCCTGCTGCTTCGCCGCTTTCGACGCCCGCGACGCTCTGTTGTTATCTTTCTTTTTCCCTTTATTTTTGGGCACAAGTTCGCCCCATTAAACGTTTCAGTTTCCTCAGTTATTCCTTTGTTTTGTCACTTCGTTATTCGTGACATTTTGGTGGAGGTGCGGGGTACCGCATGCCCCTGCCGCGTACCCCTCCGAGGGCCCGCAGTGCAAGTCCGACGTCAAGCCCACGAAGAACCGGCGAAGGCACTACCGAGGTCCGGTTCAGTCGTCGCACCCAAGGCCTACACCCGGAATTCGGACCTCTGCCGCCCAGGACCAAGCAGCCAACGAGGCCAACGATGGCCAACCAGTCGCCGACCCCCGCCACTCCTGCCGTCGTCTACCTGCCCGCCACCCCCGTACGCCGACGCCTTTCCACGGGGAGGTCCACGAGGACATCGAAGACTGGCTGCGACACTACGAACGTGTAGCCCGCCACAACGGATGGAACGCCGAGCAACGCCTCCAGAACCTATACTTCTCGCTGGAAGGCACCGCGAGGAACTGGTTCGAAAACCACGAGGCTTCGCTCACTTCGTGGGATATCTGCACCACCGAGTTGAAGCGAACCTTCTCGAACCAACATCGGCGACAGAAGGCGGAGGACCTGCTTCAGACGCGGACTCAAGCCCCCGACGAAAGCGTGACAAGCTTCGTTGAAGACGTGCTACGACTGTGTGCACGTGCCGACCCGCAAGCCACCGAGGAGAAGAAGTTGCGCTTCCTTATGAGGGGCGTCAAGAGCGAAATTTTCGGGGGCCTTGTCCGCAATCCCCCGACAACCGTCGATGGTTTTGTGGCTGAAGCCACTAACATCGAGCGCGCGCTGTTGGCTCGAGCAAGCCATTACCATCGACTCGCCGGCGTGCCTGCTCCTCCAACCGCCGCATCTTGCCCACTGGACCTGAACACCACCGGTGTCGACGGCCTTCGGGAAATCATTCGCGACGTCGTCCGGGAGGAGCTCCGAAAGCTGCTACCCGCCGCTGACCGACCGGCTTCGCTCTCGATCGCCGAGGTCGTGCGGGAAGAGGTGCAAAGAGCCATTCAACCAGAGGCTCCCATCAGCGTAGCAGTCCCCGAAGAAGCCACGCTGACTTACGCCGCAGTGGCCCGACGGCCTCCGCCTCCTCCCCGCGCCCATGTCGCGCCTCCCCGACGTCAGTCTCCTGCGCCGCAACACGACAGACGCCACGACGACCCGGTCCAGTACGCCTGCCAGGAGCCCCGCGCACCCCGGAAGACCGACGTGTGGCGAACGCCCGACCGACGCCCTCTGTGCTTCCACTGCGGGGAGGCAGACCACACTTACCGCCGATGCCCATACCGACGACTCGGGCTGCGCGGGTTCCACCCGAACGATCCGCGCCCCCGTTATGGTGAACGCCCTCGGGAGATCGACGAGTACCTGCGACGACCTCAGTCCCCCGAGCCTGCGTACCGCCGAGTGTCCCGGTCGCCATCGCCACGACGTCCAGCTTCACTGATGCACCGACCCCGACGTGAAAGCCTGTCACCCCTCACTCCTCGCCGGGGAAACTAGGCGCGGCAACCCCTGGAGGTGGAGTTGCCGAAGACGACCGACGACAAGATCCTCCACGAACGTCGGAGGGCCCCCACTCAAACGCCACCAGAGACGGAAACGACGCCCCTGCGACGGTGAAGAATAACCTAAACATCGTTATCGACGGTCACGACGCGTCGGCTCTCGTCGACACCGGAGCAGACTACTCCGTTCTGAGTGGGAGGCTCTCCCAACGCCTTCGGAAAGTGACGACGCCGTGGGATGGCCCACAGATACGGACCGCCGGGGGACATCTCATCACGCCAGTCGGAAGATGCACTGCTCGCGTCGAGATTCACGGCGAGACGTGTCCGGTAAAGTTCGTCGTTCTACCGGACTGTGCGAGGGACGTTATACTCGGAATGGACTTCTTGTGCGAGTACAGCGCCGTCATCGACCTTGAAGCCAACGAATTGAGGCTGCGGAAACCTGTTGTAATGCCCGAGGATCACACAACTTTGGCAGACACGTCAGCTACAGTGCGTGTACTTCCCGACCACGTGAACTTGCCACCACGCTCGAGTGTACTTGTGCCTGTCGCGACCGAAAAAGGCGTCTGCGGAGAAGCTTTGCTGGAGGGTAGCGTCCAACTGCTCCTAGGAAGAGGGATCGGCGTCGCAAGAGGCATCGTGGAGCTCCAAGACGGACGCACTGTTGCACTCGTAACGAACTTCCGTCAGGAGGCTCAGCACCTTACGAAAGGCACCGCCGTGGGTCACGCCGAGGAACTCCCCGACTCAGCCGCTATCGCCGGAGTATCAGAAGAGCTCTCTTCGTGGCCACACGAGACAACGCCGCCTTCGCAGTTCAACATCGATCCAACCCTGCCTACCCCACAACGGCGACAACTCAGTGACCTTCTAGCCGAGTTCAGTGAGTGCTTCTCCACGTCGTCAAAGGTACGCCAAACGACGGTCGCGAAACATCGAATTGTTACTGATGACGACGCACTTCCCGTTCATCGACCGCCGTACCGTGTTTCGGTGAAAGAGAGAAGTCATCCAGAAGCAAGTTGAAGAAATGCTCAACGACGACATCATCCAGCCCTCAAACAGTCCGTGGGCTTCACCGGTAGTCCTGGTGAAAAAGAAGGACGGGACTCTTCGGTTCTGCGTGGACTATCGTCGACTGAACGCCGTCACAAAAAAGGACGTCTACCCGTTGCCCCGCATCGACGACACTCTGGACCGGCTGCGCCACGCCCGATACTTTTCGTCGATGGACCTGAAGAGTGGGTACTGGCAGATCGAGGTCGACGAACGGGATCGTGAGAAGACTGCCTTCGTCACGCCGGACGGACTGTACGAATTTAAAGTGATGCCGTTTGGACTGTGCACAGCACCGGCGACCTTCCAGCGCGTAATGGATACCGTCCTCTCAGGCTTGAAATGGCAAAGCTGTCTCGTGTACCTCGATGACGTCGTGGTATTCGCAAGCGACTTCGACGAGCACCTGAGACGTCTGCGAGCCGTACTACAGGCTATCCAGAAGGCTGGACTGACACTCAAGCCGTCAAAATGTCAGTTCGCTTACGGCGAGCTTAAATTCTTGGGCCATGTCGTGAGTGCTGAGGGTGTAAGCCCTGACCCGGCAAAGACATCTGCTGTCGCCGCATTTCCGAAGCCGTCAGACAAGAAAGCCGTAAGAAGATTTCTTGGACTGTGCGCTTACTACAGGCGTTTCGTTCGCGATTTCGCCAAGATTTCTGCACCACTCACGCATCTGACGAAGGATGACGTGAACTTCCAGTGGGGGGAGGAACAAGAACGAGCGTTCAACGAACTGAAGGAAAGACTCCAGTCGCCCCCTATCCTCGGACACTTCGATCCAGCAGCGGAAACGGAAGTTCACACGGACGCCAGCAACGCCGGACTTGGCGCAGTACTCGTCCAAAGACAAGACGGAGCAGAGAGGGTGATCGCTTTCGCAAGCCGGGCACTGTCCAAGGCAGAGAAAAATTACTCAACGACCGACAAGGAATGTCTCGCTGTCATCTGGTCGTTAACCAAGTTCCGACCGTACCTGTACGGGATCCCGTTCCGCGTTGTCACGGACCACCACGCTCTCTGTTGGCTCGCCAACCTGAAGGACCCGTCAGGACGCCTCGCTCGCTGGAGTCTCCGACTTCAAGAATTCGACGTAACCATTGTGCATAAGTCTGGCCGCAAGCATAACGACGCCGACTGTTTGTCTAGGGCCCCAGTCGAATCTCCTTCCGACAGCACCGACGACGACGACGATGACGACCGTTTTCTCGGCGCAGTTACAGATGCCGACATGGGAGCACTTCAACGAAGCGACCCGGAACTTCGCGCCGTGATCGACCACCTCGAAGGTCAAGGAAGTTCAGTTCCGCGAGTCTTGGCCCGAGACTTACCAAGCTTCGTTCTGCAGCGAGGCGTGCTCTTCAAGAAGAACTTTGGAGCAAGTAACCATGCCTGGCTGCTGGTTGTTCCGGCCAGCCTGCGAGAAGAAATCTTTCAAGCCTGCCACGACGACCCGACGGCTGGACACCTCGGCTACAGCAGGACGCTCGCCCGGATTCGTGACAAGTACTACTGGCCAAAACTCCCGAAGTCTGTTCATCTGTACACACGGTCATGTCACGAGTGCCAACGGCGTAAGAAACCTCCGACGAGACCAGCGGGACTCCTGCAACCAATATCGACCCCTACTACGCCTTTCCAACAAATTGGAATGGATTTGCTTGGGCCCTTCCCGCCATCGACGTCGGGGAACCGCTGGATAGTCGTTGCCACGGATTACCTTACCCGGTACGCGGAGACGAAAGCCCTTCCGTCGGGAACAGCGGTGGAAGTCGCCAAGTTTTTCGTCGAGTCTATTCTCCTTCGACATGGCGCCCCCGAAGTCTTGATAACCGACCGAGGGTCATCTTTCTTGGCCCAGCTCACGCAAGAGATCCTTCGGCTCAGCCACACCAGCCATCGTCGGACCACCGCGTACCATCCGCAGACCAACGGGCTAACGGAGCGGCTCAACAAGACGATCGCCGACATGATCTCCATGTACGTCGACGTAGAGCACAAGACGTGGGACGAGGTATTACCATACATCACGTTCGCCTACAACACCGCAGCTCAAGAAACAACCGGGTTTACACCATTCGAGCTGGTGCATGGCAGAAAAGTGACAACCATGCTGGACGCGATGCTGCCCCATGAGCCTGTCGATGACGGATGCGACGATGCCCATGCGGTCAGTCAGAGAGCAGAAGAGGCACGCCAACTAGCCCGCCTTCGAATCCATGACCAACAGCGTGTCGACGCACGACGGTATAACCTTCGTCGCCGGGACGTCCACTTCCAACCGGGAGATCGGGTATGGGTGTGGACACCGATACGGCGCCGCGGACTCAGCGAAAAGCTTCTGAAACGCTATTTCGGACCTTACAAGATCATCCGACGCCTCGGCGACCTGAACTACGAAGTCCTTCCCGACGGAACGCGCCCATCTGCAAGACGTCAGCCGCGACCCGAGGTGGTGCACGTCGTCCGGCTGAAGCCGTATTACGAACGATAGAACTTTCCAGCCTCGTCGACGAGTGAACCGTGAACCGTGAACCGTGAACCGTGAACCGTGAACCGTGAACTGTGAACTGCGAACTGCGGCTCGCGATTCTACTGTCCTTTTGCCGTGGATTTCTTTTATTTTGTTTTCGTTTTGTGCGGCATCGGGACGATGCACTTTTTTAAAGGGGGAATAATGCCGCGGGCGCAGCTGACCGAGTAGGCAGCGCGCCCGTGGCATAACGGTTATCGCGCTTGCCTTCCACGCAGAAGGCCAGGGTTCGATTCCTGGTTGCGCCTACACATTTTTACTGACGCTGTAATGAAATGTTCTAGTAAATTCGAGAGCCGCCTTGCTAATTCGAGATTAGAATGTTCTACGAATCGAACCTTCCACGCCGAATGTTCCCGAAGCCCACGTGTGTACAAAAGGGGCGCCGCCTGACAAGCCGAGTCAGTTTCGCCTCAGCGTTCGATCCTGCTGCTTCGCCGCTTTCGACGCCCGCGACGCTCTGTTGTTATCTTTCTTTTTCCCTTTATTTTTGGGCACAAGTTCGCCCCATTAAACGTTTCAGTTTCCTCAGTTATTCCTTTGTTTTGTCACTTCGTTATTCGTGACAAAATTCCCTTTGAGGGGCATTTGCCGCTACCTTCTTGACTTGTAACCGACTATAGCTACTTCAAGGTGAGCGCGACGGGAGAGCGAAGTTTCCCCCTCACGCACAATACTCTCGCAGCCAGTGAGCGCCGACGATAAGAGCTCCTCTGCACGGAAGCGAGCCCGCGCCGGCCACGCGTGCGGTGGGCTCTAAACTTTTGAAAAAGACTGTACATCGCGTCACCACAATTCAGACGGCCGCCTACGCACACTGCCGATGGGGTTAATCAAGTGAAAAGTGCATTGTCACGGTGTTTGTCGTTTCTTGTTGCGTATGATATTACAATCTAGCCAATCAGGTGTACTGAATGTGTCGTTACCCTGTGGACTTAAAATATGCATCTGTGTCCGCTAGTTTTTGTATGCGGTCTGACCGAAGGTAAAATAATATATAGTGTAGAAAATCTTTTGACTTGAAGCCGCACTTTTGTCCTTGAGAATAGCAAAAAAGATATTACAATAATATTTCAAACAATTGTGAGTGAGCATACGTAAAGCGGCTCATGAACTGTTAATTTTATGTAGGCAAGGACCATCTGCATATGTTAGGACGAAAAGCAAAGGATTAAAGACTACTATAATAACCATGAAAGTTATATACAATTTCCGTCATCAAATTTTTATTATTCTGCTCGGCTTGGTTAGTAACGGCTGTCATTTCTACTCATCCCAGATAAGTACGCAATATTCCTTGCCAAATTGAGAAAAAAATATAACGTGAAATTTATGAGTTTGCGCTATAGCTAATATCTTTTAAGGTAATGTGTTTTTCGGTCGATCCTCTTTTCTTTCTTTTTGGTTCTTGACTGCTCAAGCATATATTGCCCTGTTACGATCAATAAAGGTTTGTTATAAGTCAGCGCTGTGTCTGTGGCTTTCTTCATCCGATCTCTCGTCGTTTGCGCTGTGTCAATTCGAAAGTTACTCTATTGATTCATATGAGTGAACGTAAATAAACTAAGAAGGAATGAATCCTGTTTTGCTAAAACTTGCAATCGGCGACTGCACACTCTATATGCTGCACACTTTATCGAGGCTACAACCCTGACCCGGACAGAAAATCGCTAAGAGGTCGCCCTATAAAGGCTATGCACTCAATAGGGCCTGATGGATCTACCGCAGTGGAGGAGGCCGAGGGGGGGGGGGGGAAGGGTTCGAAAAATCGACCCCCCCCCTCCCCGGGGGGGGGGGGCCCGCTCGCTCCCCTGCTCACACAGTCGGATTTGCACGGGGCTTGAAGCAAAGGGGAGGGCGGACTCTCTCCAAATTTTATGCTTTGGGGAAAAGAGTTTGTGGGGTAGAAAATGCTCAAATAGATAAGATATGCAATATTTCTTCATTCCTGTTTATTTCATGGGATGAACTAGATTTCAGATATATAGAGAACAAATATTTTGAAACATTTGTGGGGTGAGGGATGGCGATTTCAAGGCCAAGTATAAAAAAACTATCCTCACTAAAATACACAGTTCAATCAAACCAATGCGAAAATAATAAAACCAACACATGGTGATAATATAAAACAATGTCAGTGATGTATTTAATATTAAATGATTTGTAAAAACAACTGCACTATAAGCAACAGATGGAGCTGCGCTCACGCACACTTTGAGTACTGATCAGAATTATGTGCTTTCGACTAGAAATTACCACGAATAAAAAAGTAGCTGCGTCTTGTTATTTCAGAAAGCAATTTCCAGGCTCTCTTGATCATCTGATTTATGCCAATCGCCTACACATTAAGATGCAGCCACCTGCGTTCATGGCAAATAATATCCAAGACGTCCTCCACTTGAACTTAATGTCGCGGTGAACATTCAAAAGCGCTAGACCGAGCTGTGGCTCATTCGAAGTGGACGCTCTCGGGTATGTTTTCAACCGTCGTAATGAAGAGAACGAGCGCTCAGCTTCCACCGTTACGCGTAGCGTCGCCAGGATCTTGAGGAGACGATGGACGTTTGGGAATAGGGCCTCCGGACAGAGGGCGACCGCCTGTAGCGCAGGCGTGACGAGCGTTTCACGTTTCTTCCTCTTGTATTAATGAGCCCATATGAGCAGCTCGAATTGGAATAAAGGAACTGAAACCACGCCTGAATAGAGCTCCAAAAACTCTTCCGCGCCGGGAGCTGCCCCGCTTTCTGAAATCTTCGCAGGCAGAAGCGACGAAAAGAATTGCAACGTACGCCGATGCTTTTTAAATCTCCCATCTAACTGTGTGATCAGGTAATCCATGAAAGGAAGGAACACGGAGCGCTTAAAATGCTCTTCCCTTCTTCAAGCGGGAATGTTTGAGTGGTGATGTTGCCGACTTCTTACTCGCGGCATCTGAATTTCAACTTCCGCTGTCTCGGCCATTTTAATGGCGGCTTGGAACATTGCCAATTGTTTGTGGGTGGACGCTTGCTCTGATTTTTCAGCGTCAAGATTTTTTTTTTGTGTTTGTTACTGTTTAATTTTTTGTGACAGTATAGCTATCCTTTTGTTTGGCTAGCCGGCACGCGTTGGTAATACAGTGGTACCTCAGAAAGAGGAGGTAGTTGTGAGCTCTGAGGAAGCGTTTAAAGTTGGTGGGCCGCGACTACGACGAAAGTAGAACAGTGAGCCACCACGCCGGTATTCCTGTAAATGAAGCCTGCTCCGTTTTGAAAAAAGACAATGCAGCTTTGCCCGTTTTATCTAAACAGCGCCTTCCTAACCTTTGCGTGAGCGTCCGTACCGCCGAGTTCACCCTACTTCGTCATTGGGCGGGGGGGGGGGGGGCTTTAAAACCTTTAACCCCCCCCCCCCCCAACCCCCCTGCCCCCGAAATAAAATCTGTCTACGCCTATCGCATCAAGGCTAACGCTTCAGTTTAAGGCAAACACAATATCAATTACTTCGCAAACATATATGTGGAACACATTCTTCTCATCGCCATCTTGGTTTTCGCCTAACTTCTTCCTCCTCCGATTAGCAACCTGGTTTCTTTGTCGTCTTCTTCTTTGTCCTCCGCCTGGTATACTTACAACAGGACGATCCCTTTGCGATTTAGTCTCAATCTGTATGGGCATCGTACCGGCATGCGGTCATGTATTATTACTGCGTGATCCACGTTAAAATCCCCAGGCCAGCAGTAGTACTGCACGGGATAAATTTCACATCTAAACAAGGTAACAACGCCGTTATTCTCTGGCAGACTAAACTCCTCTGCTGTCGATACAGCTAACGACTAATTTGCTTTAGCGATTTCGCGCCTAAATCTGGACATCTTATTTTTATTAAAGAACAACTCCGCTTAATTTTTTTTAAACAACAATGGATTACCTTTAGGTATTACGACGTTGTTCTGTCTACAAATTTTTAAACGGTCAGGCAAACTTTGCTACTCGCCATGTTGTCGACATCGGCTGACTCGAGCGGGTGAATTGCGGCTCAACCAACAGCTCAGTGAAGTCTAAGGTGCCCCGTAGCCAATATTGAAGTAAACGTCAACATTGCACCCTTTTGCTTGTTTTTACTTTTTCGGACAAGCGTAACCGGGGACGCCAGCGACGTTTCCTGTTAGCGCTCACCGGTGTCAACGTGATTGCCGTAACGCGCCTGCGCAGCGCGCTTCTTGGAAGCATGTCGGGCCGCCCCGCCATTGTCCCGCTGTTACCGCTGTCTCCCGTGTCCCAACTGTGGTCGTCGTCTCACCGTTTGTGATTATCGTCTCTCGGAGTTTCGTCCATACTACGGACACTACGTGCGCCGACTTATGCCTCTGTTGTGCAGACGCCGTAAAATCTCGTAGACATGCACCAAAACGTGGGGAAGAGTGCGGTATGGACGACACTTGCGCTAGGCACACGCCCGACCCAATTCCGCCCGTCGTTGAGTAGAGGATCACGTGACGTCTCATACCACGTGATAGCCATGTTCTTGGCGGCCCGAGCCCAATGTTGCCGGACGGAGTCGAAGTTTAGGTTTTGATTTCTGCTCCTGTTTAATATTAGATTTAAAATATATAGAGGGTGTCTCAAATAGCGGCCAGGCTCTTTAAATCGACCGCAAAATCGCTTTCTTAACCTATCGCGCTACGATTTTGTGCAGCGTTGCCCACAGGTGGTGCAAAAAAAACAACAAATTAGTCATTTGTTGTTTATACAGCAGGAGTTTAGTCTGCCAGAACATGGCGACATTGTTACCCACTGTAGATAAGCAATTTAGCCAGTGCGGTACAACCGCTAGCCTGGGGTCTTTAACGTGCACCACGCAGTAGTGATACACGACCGCACGCCGGTACGATGCTCATCCAGATCGAAACGGGCAGGGGTGGGGATTGACACAGGTAGTGCATTGTTTCTATGCAATTTGCAAAGAGGAACTTGCCCGAGGAAGAAGTAAACAAAGGAGAAAGGCTAAACACCTATGGAAGCGCAGCAAGCCACCGCTCTTCAAACAATACGGCGCCGTTTGCCACAAGAGACAAGAGATGGCGTAAGCGGTCGTGATGCCAAATGATACCAACGAACGACATTACGGCGCCGAGAGCCGGCGTCAAATCGCAGACGATATTTTGAACTCAAAAGTGGCGCGAGCTTTTTCGATGTCAGTAGCCAAAGTATGATTTTATCATCCTTTAATAAAGCATATTAAATGGACACATAGTCAATTAAAAATATGGTTTTTCGGGTTATTTGATTGACATAACAGATCACACACCCATTTTCGCTGTTTCCAAGGCACATAATAAATCTAAACAATTAACAGAAACAATTCAGTTTTACGATTACCCGTTAATACTAAATATACTAGAGACGAAGACATGGGAGACAGTCTACCAAGAACCTGCAGCTAACATAAAGCTAGAACATTTTTTAACAACCTTCAAAGCTTCCATCCAGCAAGGTACCAAAACTAAAATTCTATCTCGCCGATCCGTCAAGAAAAATCCGTGGCTAACAAGTGGGCTACAACGGTCCATCAATCATAAACATAACATGTTCAGAAAACTAAAACACAATCCCTTTAACCAAAGCCTCCAAGATAAGTACAAGTTCTATAATGTTATTTAAAAAAAACAATTAACACAGCTAAAAAACAGTACTTCTATAACAAGCTCGCCAAGACTTCTAATAATCCTAGAGAGTCCTGGAAAATAATTAACTCTGCACTGAATAACAAAGCTGCTGAACCGACCGTGTCAGCCTTAAGTACTAATCAAGGCATAATTACAAACAAACAGGAAATTGCTAATTCATTAAATGACTACTTCACAACGATCGACACAAATATACAGTACCTTCCATTCCCTAATTCAGCCAATGACGCTCCAAGCATAGTTTGAAATGATAAAACTTTCTTTCTTCATCCAGTTGACCCAAACGAAGTTTGTGAAATCATTAATACACTAAAAAATACATCGTCATCGGGATATGATGGAATAAACACTATAGTGTTAAAACATTGCAGCCCCATCATTGCGTACCCTTTGAGCGACATCATAAACACAATTTTTACGACTAACACTTACCCTGATGCACTCAAAATTGCTAAAGTTATCCCCATATTTAAAAAGGGGGACAGGCTAAAACCGGAGAACTACCGACCAATTGCGATTCTTCATGTTCTTACTAAAGTAATCGAAAAACTACTATTAAAACGACTGAACAAGTTCTTTTCTGAAAACAATTTAATAACTCCCTCACAATATGGATATATCAAAGGAAGATCTACTGAACTTGCTTTACTTAATATGGTTGAAAGGACAAAGCAAAATATAAAAATGAAATTATTAACTATGGGCATTTTTGTTGACTTATCAAAGGCTTTTGATTTGCTTAATCATAACCTTTTGATACAGAAACTAAGTGCATACGGAGTTCGCGGTGGGCCCCTCAATCTAATCAAAAGTTACCTCGCTAACAGGAATCAATTTGTCAACTTATCAGGCACAGTGTCAACCACAAAATCTATTTCCATTGGGGTTCCTCAAGGCTCAATTCTAGGTCCCTTTCTTTTTGTTGTATTTATAAATGATTTGGCAGGTTATTTGAAACAAGATTGCGTTCTTTACGCCGATGACACTAATATTTTCTTATCTTACTCTAACGTCACAGAACTTTATGAAGAAGCTAACACTACTTTAGAAAAGCTAGAAAATTGGCTTACTTATTACAAGCTAGTACCGAATGTAACAAAAACACATTATATTATATTTTGTGCAAAAAATAAGCAAATACTAGACACTCCCTTATTAAGATTTGCAAATATTAATTTAACACGAGTGTATGAAACCAAGTTTTTAGGACTAACCCTAGACTACCAATTAACATGGCATCAACACGTAAAAAAACTACTAACGCGATATATAGAAATATCCCCATTTTATATAAATTACGTCATATATTTCCCATAAAAACCCTGCTAGTAATTTATCATTCCTTCATTCATAGTCATATATTGTACGGATTATCTGTTTATGGACTGACATACAAAAACACACTAAAACCGTTAGAAACAGCTCAAAATACAGCCCTGCGAGCAATGCTTTTTACTAACAGACGCGAAAACACTAATTTTGCATACCCTTTACTAAATATTTTACCAGTTCATCAGTGCATCGAATATCGGATAGCCTTGTTAACATTTAATTTTCTAAACAACCACGCAACCTGTTCATCGATCAAATTGACTCATCAAGACGCCGCGTATCCTTTCCGCTCTCATTTTCAAACGCAACTGACGGTACCACCCATAAGAACTAACTATGGCGCATTCACATTCACTTACATTGCAACCAAAATATGGAACTCGCTCCCACAAATACTAACAGCAATGTCATCTTTTCATATGTTCAAAAAATCATTGCGTATACATATACAATCTACACGATTCATAACATGATTTCACTGTTTCTTATGACTGTGCATCACATTGTTATCTTATTTTCCTTTTCATACTTTTTGTTTCGATTTATGATCACAATTGTATCATATCTCACTGTTACTGTATAGCTAATCTCTTTTATCTATTCAGTTCGTTCATGTTTGTTTACCGAGAGTTTTCTTTTTGCTTTGTATAACGTTGTTCTATTTTATACTCACAATGTTGTTATTTCGTTCATAAAGTGACAACATAGGTCGCTAACACATTGTTTATTACCATGGGGTCCCTTCAACAGTTTTCTTTGAAAACTTTGGGACCCCTGCCTGTATAACATCCTTTGTATTAACAATTGTTCTATAAATAAAATGCATTTTTGACTTGACTTGACTTGACTTGTTTTTGTCGGGATACTTATGTCGTCTGCTTTGCAGTTCCTTGTTGTCATCGCTCCTGTTTTCGATTCTGCAACTGTCGCCGCCTGCGGAACGTGCGCCATTTTTGAGTCGAAACGATCGTCTGCTAATCACGCCAGCTCTCTGAGCCGTATTCGCGTTTGTTGGCGGCAGTTGGCGTTGCGAGCGTTTGCGCCATCTCTTGTCTCCCATGCCAAATAACGCCGTAATGTTTGAAGACCGTTGGCTTCGCTGCCTTTCCCCAGGAGTTAAGCCTTTTTTTTTTGGCTTTTACGTTTTCCTCGGGTAAGTTCGCTCTTTGAACATTTTATAGAAACAATGCACCTCCAGTGGGCAACGCTGCACCAAATCGTAGCGCGATAGGTTAAGAAAGCGATTTTTGCGGTCGATTTAAAGAACCCGGCCGCTATTTAAGACACCCTGTGTGTCCCATATTTAGCGAAGCAAATGACTTTAAAATTGGGGTGTGTATGTTTATATAGCCTAGAACTCAGTCTGCCTCAACGGGCAACTTGTCTCCCAGCTGTAGGTGAGAAATTTAGCCAATGCAGCACAACCGCTAGCCTAGGGTCTTTAACGTGCACCACGCACTAGTGATACACGACCGCACGCCGGTACGATGCTCATCCAGAATGAAAGGGGCAGGGCTGAGGATTGAACCCAGAATCCCTGGGTTCTGCAGCGCGAGCTTTCGCTCCACGTGCTCCGAGTGGGTGTGCGCTCGCCCACTTGGCCACCAATCCCCCTATACTCCGTTTCACCTTATGTTGTACCACAGCGAAGGCCAGAAGCGCGAGCTCATAGCGTTGACAGCTGCCCTTGGTGCACGAGAGCTTGTGCCGCCGAGATGTGCCCTAGAGCAAGGAGCTCGCGCTTGTAGACTTTCGTGTGGTACAACACAAGGTGAAACAGAGTATAGCAGGAAAATGACGTAGTGTATTTTACTATAGTCGGATGCAACCTGAGAACAATCTTTTAGCTCCACCCACAAGCGCATTGCGCCCATCTGAAATGACTCCGCCGTCGAGAAAGTAGTTCGCTAGCAACGTTGCTTTTTCTTCCTCCAGTAAACGTGCCTTAAACTACTGCAATATTTATTTAATTCATTCAGGACGTTTAAATAAGTTAGAATACGTTTTTGTCAACGAAATAGCTGTTTAGTAAAGAAAGAAAGTCATGTCCAATGTACCGTCTTCCCAATTCATTTTCTGTCCAAGATACTGTCTAACATACCGTCTTCCAGCGCCTTCGATTGAGGGAAAGCGGCGAAAACGAAACCAACCTTTCTCTCGCCAAAATTATAAATAACGAAGCACTTGTAGTTCCTGCAAATAATAAATATTTAGTGATTTACTTAGTTTTGTGGGCTTTGCGCACGAAATGTGTGCCTTTATTTTGTAGGATGAATAGAAAACAAGAATAATTATACTTTTCGGGTTTTGACAAATCGGCATCCTCCCAAGTCATCGACACCACCACCGCGCCCCGCTCTCTTTGTCTTCCGTCATGGATCCCACTGAGGTGACATCGGAAAGCGATTCCCCTGATTCTTCTTGGACGAAACAGCAACGTGGGGCAGAGGCGACAGAAATCCAACGAAGCAGACGACGTCCGGCGTAGCTTCTCACCTCTCAGCAGTGCTAAGCCTCGCGCCGGCTTCGAAATTTTCGTTGGCGACAGCGTCGCTGGATTCTCACGTTGTCGCGCAAAAACTGCTGCAAACGCAAGCCGATACCATTAAGATTTCATGGCGTAACCTCGGGCACGTAAAACACGGTGCAAAAAAGCAGAATAATTGTCACGAGAAACCAGCGTCACGTTGCTAAGGCCAGCAGCCATGTTGAGCTTTTTTTTTTTTTTTTCAAAAGGATCGCGATTGGTCCACGGAATCGTGACGTCATGAAAACGATTGGCTGGCGTTTCTCGGCGTAGGAATACATTTTCCTCTGAGAGGCATTTCTGGTTTTTTCTTAGCTTGCAACCGACTATAGGGCTTTTTAATGCGAAATCACTCATTATGCCGAAATCTTCGGAAGTGAGCGGAGTTGCCCTTTAACGTAGGTATTGGCTTCTTTGTAAATTTGTGCAGAAGAAAATCGCCATACACACAGGAAGAAGACACTGTGTGTAGTATAGTTTCGCATTCCCAAGCCTGCTGCTTTTTGAGATTGTGGTTTCGCTGATACCTAAGTGTATGAAAAACACCGTTATGTATTATGGCGTCTTTGTCTGAGGCCTACTTTTATGCCGTACTGGATGCAATTTGCGCTAAGTAATGTCCCTCTCCTGTCTTCCGCTCCCAGACGTTTTGTGTGTATATTCGCGCCGCAGGCTTGAAGGCTTGTTCAATCCAAGCACACAGCCTCCAATTTCTTTTTTTTTGTTTTGCAGGTCCACTAGTTCTTTGGTCGTAAAGCTAGGTCTAGTACCACCAATTATATTAACGGTACCATTGTACGAGTGAAGGTTTATATACAGCACAAGATTCCGGACCTTTGTTTTGTTCTTCCTTGTCCACACAAAGAAAGCCCCACCATGACAGGAAACAATGGTCGTAAAAGCCACGCACACGTAGAGCGCAGGACGTAAAATAAAAGGGCTCTGCATTGCATAAAACAAAGGAGAGTTAGAATCCGTAAAGCTTATTATTGTGACTTACTTCTCGTGCCCTTATGCTGGGTGAAATAAAAAAAAAACATCTAAGAATCTCTTTTTTGTTTTGTTATTTTGTGCAAGGAAACAACTCAAATTTATCTCTTGACTTACGGCTGCAGTTACAAAGGCTATTTTTATTTTTCGTGGTTCAAATTTGTCTTTTTTTGGGGGCTTGTCCTTGAAAGCCTCCAGACTTTTGTAACTAGAGCCATATATTCTCCCGGCATTTTTGTTTTCTTTCTCTAGAAAAAATAACGGAAATGACGTATATTAAATACTATATAAATGTTATTATTGCCCATTTCTTTTTGTTTTTGTATAAAACTGCGAACCCTTGCTCGCTTTGTCGAGAGTACGACAAGTATAAGTAACTTCTCTACGACTTAGGGTCTGCTGTTGGGGTTGCTCATTTGAGCAAATTCTTTCTCCAAGTAGACAGCGCGTATTTACATTGAGGAGCAGAAGTATGGCACTGATATGATAAGCCTAGGATGTTTAGGCCAGATGCGCACTTTCAAATGTGTTTTTAATGCAATAGCGTTATTAAGTTACTACCCGAGATTTTTGGCTATGTGGTTATCCTGTTTCCTGGCCTCGCACACAGCTTCCGCGATAAATAAATAAAAAAAATGAACGTTACTACCTATGCACAAACTCAGTTTTTCCGCTACATTTAGCTGAAAAATTTACGTCACAACTTGTACACCAGTTTACTTTCCCCGCTAAATTTAGCGCAAACATTGATATCTAGATATTCATCAATTTAGTTTCCGCGCTAAATTTAGAGAAAAAGTGACGTCATGACCTAGGCAACAATTCAGTTTCCCCGCTAAATTTGGCGGTGAAATGTATGCGTTGCACCACGTCACGGTACCTACAGGCAAATTCCAGTTTGCCGCTAAAGTTAGCAGGAAACCGCTAAAAATAAAATAAATGTGCTCCACTTCTTGGTCGTCGAGATCGAGCTACCCGTGTGTACAACGATAAATGCTATCGCATTCATAGATAATCAGCCATGTAGATTCTAAAAATGTTTGTTTCTCCATAGATTATATTTATGCTGCGATTCGCAATCACATTTAAGAGGATCGCATTTTAGGGTGAACATTTCGACAAGCAGACAGCTTATTTAGAGTTTCATCACACTAATATTTGTATTATGCTATGGAGTGTACGGAAATGCAAACAGAACAGTCTAGTTGATAAAACGAAAAAGAGAGTTACTATTTCTTAACTGCAATATTCCAACTTCTAATCTTACTCAGCTGAGGCAACAGCGAGGCAAAACACAGACTTTAAAAGCACAACTCTTCGTTGCAATAAATGTCTAAATAACAAACAGTGGGAATAACGAGAGACAAGGTTTATTTTTTAGATACTAAACATAAGAATAGCTTGGTTTTCAAGAACGAATATTTAAAAGCAAACACAACAGACGCTGCTGCACTGTGCTGCTAGAAACTCTGATCCACGTTTTTTCCTTTCCGTTCTTGAAAACCAAGCTACTCTCATGTTTAGTATTACGGAAATAAACCTTGTCAATTGGTACGTCCATTTTTTTAGAAGTTTACTGCAACCAGTATTTGTGTTTCCTAAATCCGTGATTTACCGCGCTTTGGCTTCAGTTAAGTAAGGTTAGCAGTTTAAAGATTGCACCTTACAGATATCAGCTTTCTAATACAGTAAATCAACTAGGCTATCGTGTTTTCATTTCCGGACAATTGCTAGCATAATGAAAAATGTCACCATAGTGGAACTCTAAATAGTCTGGCTGCTTATCAAAAAGTTCACCCTAAAATGCGGTTCTCTCTAATGTGATCGCGAATCGGAGCAATAATGCAATCTACGTAGAAAAAAAAAAGAAACCAGAGGGGTTATTATTTATGAATGCGATAGGCATTTATCGTTGCACGCACGGGCAGGTGGTCGGTCCCGACGATCAAGAAGCGGATCACAGTGATTTTATTTTTCAGCGGTTCCCGAATAAATTTGGCTGGGAATCTGAATGTCTGTTGGTCCCGTGTCGTGGAGCAACGCATCAATTTTCCCGCCAAATTCAGCGGGGAAACTGAATTGGCGCATAGGTCATAACCTCAATTGTTTCAGAAGTGCTGTAAGTTGGGCGAGTTGGTTTGGTGACATGCTGAACAGAACAGCGACCAAAAGACAAGGACAGAGAAAAGGAACATGCACAACACACAATCGCTTGTGTGTTGTGCACCAGTGCTTGTGTCTTCTGCACGTTCCTTTTCTCTGTCCTCGTCTTTTTGTGCGCTGTTCTGCTCACCACCGTCTCAATTGTTCCACTATATTTAGCGGGGAAACTGAAGGGGTGTATTGGTCGTGTCGTCAACTTTTCCCCTAAATTTAGCAGGACGACTGAATTGGTGCACATTTCGTGATGGCAATATTCCGGCTATATTTAGTGGGGAAAATGTTGCCGAGTCTAGGAAACAGAATACCCACATAGCTGAAAATATCGGGTAGTAGCTTAATAAGGCTATCGCATTAATACTCTTTTCCCGGCAGCCGTATGAATATCTTTCTATAAATATTATTCAAATGCTAAGTAACAAATTGCCTAAGAAATCTCGGAAATGGTTAGGAGGCCAGTTACATCATGACAAGTGATATAAAAAGATAAGGGTAAGCCAGCAAACGTTTCAGGCGTAGTGTGCAGCGCTGGAATGCTTCCTCAGAGTTAATAATATATATATATATTAACTCTGAGGAAGTGTTCCAACGCTGCAGACGTGTAACTAATACGTTAGTGAACCTTTAATGGGTGGACGTATTACTTACCTAGTCGTATAAATATT
This sequence comes from Ixodes ricinus, assembly GCA_037355805.1. Taxonomy (NCBI): domain Eukaryota; kingdom Metazoa; phylum Arthropoda; class Arachnida; order Ixodida; family Ixodidae; genus Ixodes; species Ixodes ricinus. The sequence continues at coordinate 41,318 of JAZHYW010022197.1, read as the reverse complement.
TCATTAAACATTTCCTCTTGGAATTTAACTTTTCCTGGGAGTCAAGTTAATTTATGGAATTTATCTAGCAACGATTAGTTTTGATAGCTATCTGCTTACTTTTTCTCCAGAAGACAACATTGAAAATGCAACTGATTTGTAGGCCCTTTCAGTGAGGGAAAAATCGACGCTGCAGTAACAGCGAACCGTTCGGAGGCCGTACAGCAGCCACAGAAGAGACAGATGCCTCTCTCTATTTGTTTTTGGCTTTCGTAACTCTCGGATTATCCAGAGAGAGGTCAAAGAAACAAGCACAACAACAACCACAACAAAATATGTTCGAACAAAGTTCATTGCAACTCGAGCGGCACGCCGAGCTTGAAAAGGTTTAGCGGCACAGGAAAATCGATGCCGCCGCTGTTTGCGGTCTTGTCGGTGATGCTTTCGTTTCCTTGACGAGGCTTCCGCGAAATGAAAAACTAATAGCGCTTCCTGTCTATCAGTTTTCGCTCGCTCTGAAAATGTAATAGAGGGGTAAGAGAAGGATAAAACAATGGTAGGTCCGTGAAAGCTGAACACCAATATGCATTTAAGATACATCACCCTAAGTAACACAAGATGTGGGGTCCAGGTGGGCCCACCTCTTGCTCTACTTGAAACAGTATTTTTTTTAAGTTTGTTTATAAGTTGGTGCTCGTGTTTAACATAGGAGAACTTGAATTCCTGTGGTTTTCATGTCTCAATGTATGTACACAGCGCGACAAGTTATCGCGAACAAGAAATCGTTGGTTGTTCCTGTGTGTCTCTTATAATCGAAGCGTTGTGATCGAAATCACTAGTGTAATGGAAAGTGCTCGTTTGCGACACTAATATAAACGGTAAAAAAGAATGACCGCCAAAAAGTTTGTTAGTAAATTGTGAAAAAAAAAACACCATCCAATGTTGTGTTCGCGCAAGCAGTGTCGCGCAGTGTACAGTGCGTAGTAGAGTCAGCTAAAAAAAAAAAATCACGCCCCACATCAGCACTTTACTTATTTTTGTATTACACAAGACGTTAATTTAGAGGCTGGTGTACCGCATCGTGCTATCGTAGTATTTCTGATAATAAAAGTGAAGAAAATTCGCAGAATCGTTCCTTTCACACCTTTTTGTTGTTGTTTGAGAAATAGCAGACACTATTGTCGTGTCCTCGTGTCTTTTAGATTTGACAACATAAAAATGTGTTCGATTTATTTTTAGGTAGCTGGCGCAGCCTTTATTAGAGGTCACTTACTTCACTCTATGACATTTCTTAGGGAAATACTTCATCTTGGGCATTTAGAAAAAAGTCGTCCGAATTGGACATTCCGTCAAATTCAATGAAGGTACGATAGCACTTGATGGGTTTTTTTCAGCGAGTAGTGCTTGCTGTCGTAATGATATGCAATGCGATAGTGGGCGAAGGAATGGTGAATTTAAAGGACTTTTGTTCCTCACCCTCCACCTCTTCTTTGAGGGTATTGCATCATATTATATTAAATTCCGCCTCGCATACAATCTGACCACAAATTCCCCCGCGCCTGCTCGTGGATTCTACTAATACGCACTTCTTACCTTATTACATAGCCCTCGCTCCTACACAGCTGTAGGAAAGGGGGGGGAGGGAGAGTAAGCGCTCCGCTAACCCGCCCGCTACCCCCCCCCCTTTCCTTCTCGGTTTTCATTCCGCCCCCTTTCCTTCCCGGTCCGTGGCGGGCAATTTTATTCGGTTCGACTGCAGAACGCCAGTAGCAAGGCGAGAGGCTGCAATAAATAATTAGAGTATCTCTTAGGAAATAACTTTGCCGATTCTAATAAAATATTTCAAATAGGTATTTAAACTATAATCACGAAAACGTTCGAAAAAATCACGATGCTTGGGGTATTGTGTTCACACTTACTCCATGGCTCGTTCGTCAGCTCTCTTATCAGGCAATACCGCAATTATATTGGCTGCGTAGCAGTAATGATATGCTTGCAACTCGCCCGGTTCTTAAACTGTGCGTAACTTTAGTAAGAAATAAAGATATATTTCTAGTTCAAAACCTGCCGATCATTATTCACTGAGCTATATCAACGTATAAATGAGTCAATTGTGTACAGACTGATATAGTTATTATAACGTACGCTAGATATTCAACTGACGCTAAAGTCTATTGAACTTCCGGTTTCAGGCTGAAGCAGACAGCAACCAGTCCACTTTTTCGGTGCCCCTGTGCATTTACATGGGAAAACGGGCGTGCATTTCGTCTCTTCGCCGGAGAATAACGTTAATTCCCTCTGCTACTTGGGACGTAGCGAGTAGTAGGTAACTTCATTAACACCATGGAAGTGAAATTGCTTTAGTTACAGCATTTTTCAGATCAGAGAGCTATGTTGAACTTCCCAGTATTCCGGGTCCTGTCCTACGTTCCACGGCAAGCGTGTAAAGACAAGCGGCGAATCTAAGCGTGAAAAACAGTCGAAAAGAGTGTATGCCTTGTAAGGAGCGCCAACGTCCCGATGACGCTAACATTAATAATATGCAAGATTTGTATGCCAGTAAAATGACCTTTATTTAGGAGCAGTTAAAACGTGTAAAAGAACAAAAGAACGCGCACCATAAAAGGTGTTCTTCCTTTTACGATTGCGCCGAATTTATTGGGCGGGAAGAGTTTTCTGGCTTTTCCATACTTGAAACGTTTCGAGCATGCAGTTACGAGTTGTGAACACTAGAACAAACTTACCTTTGCCCCCATACGTGAGCAGCAGAGGTAATAAAACAAATGGTATGTATTGCAAATCGCACTGATTATTTGGCATTACTTTGTTTTGATCGTCTACAAGCACAGATTTGTACTAATCGAGTGTGCGTAGTTTTTGATAGCTCTCTTGATTTTCGAGATTCTCTTTATCGCTTTGGCACGTAAAACACCCTGCAGAAAAGCGCTGATGCCGTGGGCGCGCTGACAGTGTCGGAAAGTGTACATAAATATCAAATACACGTACAAAGCCATTTTAGCACCACATATTTAATGCCACCAATTTGAAAAAAAAAAAAAAAACACCGTAACTGAATAATATTTTCGTCTGCGCAACCGCTAAACGTTTGAAGCTATTCGGTACGTACGAATTATTTGTGATGTTTACTTTCATAACCAAGCACAAGGAGAAAATGTGCTTACTTTTAACGCGATAGCACTAAGGAGCTCGTGTCGCAGAAAAGCTGGTGTCAGTGGCGTGTCGGGAAAATCCTGAATGGTCGATAGGGTGATGACGTCTCAGCCCCTTGGCCTCGTACAGGAATTTCAAACAACCCACAACGCTCACGTAAAACGTGACGTCACGCGTGGAATGAAAGTGAATAAATAATATGACATGCAAAGGCCGGTTCACACATACAGCGGAGCGCTAAGTTAGCGCTGCGTGAGCGCTCGAAGGAGCGCTCGTGCGGCCCTTCCCAGCGCGTGATGCAGCGCTCAGTTAGCGCTCTCACGCTCCTTGTGCTGTGCTTGATGCTGCGGAACAGCGCGTGCACGGCAATTTCCTTTGTTGTTGTTTTTCCTTTGGCATTGAAAGAAGAGGAAGTAAAAGAGCCGCACTCAAGCAAAGGGTCGGGCAGACGATCCAGAGTCATGGACTCTGAGCGACTAATTGATTGGGTACGACCTCATCGCTTTCTATTCGATATACGTTAGCCTGGTTTCAAAGACAGGCAGTTAAAAATAATCACCTTCGAAAGAGCTCTGTGTCTCGGTCCCTCAGCCTGGGAACAAGGTTCGCGGGGTGCCCGTCGGTATCTCGGTGGCGAAAGATTTCGCGCACCCAGAAGGCTCTTTTGGGCGTTAAGCCGTTCACACATATATGCACTAATCTGCGTATGAAAGAGCATTTGTCGCATTTCTATTTCTGCATCCCACATGTCCGCCATGGTGCTGCTGATGCGCCCCCAACCGCAGGAACCGGAACCGCAGTGCACGCGCTAATCCGCAGCACCGCGGTACAAGAAGCGCTACTGAAGCGCTAACATGATGCTACAGAAGCGCTAACAAGGCGCTACTGGAGCGCTAACAAAGCGCTACTAAAGCGCTAATCACGCGCTATATTAAGGCCCGTTCACATTCTTGCGACCGAGTACGACCGAGAGAGATAAGACCGGTTTTTAATCTCTTACGACGTCTTAGGACCAGCTCCGCAGCAGCGCGCAGGTCCTAAGACGTCGCAAGAGGATTAAAAACCGGTCTTGTATCTCTCGGTCGTACTCGGTTGCAAGAGTATGAACGGGCCTTTAGAATGAAGTCACGCGCTAGGGAACGCCACATGAGCGCTCCTTCGAGCGCTCACGTAGCGCTAACTTAGCCCCTCCGCTGTATGTGTGAACAGGCCTTAATGCGAATTAACGGGGCGGCATGTATCCAATTATTTCACTCTGTAAACTACTTCATTTGCTTTAAAATAAAGATTTTAATCTTTATTTTATTTACTTTATTTGCTTTAAAATAAAGATAAAATTCACAATAATACGAACAATGTAAAAACCTCTAACGGAATTTCCTTTCTGCTATGCAGGGGTCTTAGACGGCCGCAATGTAGGCCACAAAAGCGAACATTATAGTCTCATAGAAAGCCAATTTTAAAGTCTCCCACACGCTCTCAAAACTAAATTCGTTAAATAAGCAAGGAAGGCACTTAACAGTAAAAATGTAGAATATAAAAAAAAATATAAACACACATAAACAACACTGTTTTATTTTCGGAGAAGAGGGGTGACCCCAACCAACTTTTTTAAGCATGAAAGGAAAAAACAAACAAACATAGTTTGATGCAATCGACGCAGAAAGTTACATGAAATGTTTTGGCGTATACAAAGCTTAAGAACAATAGTGCTCATCTGTGAAGTGAAACAAACGATATAGCAAACAAAGACACTGAGAGACGGCAACGTTTTGTGCGCATGAATGAATATATTCGTAAAGAGAGTGCGAACTAGCGTTGTAAGCGATAATAAAGAAAAACGTACGCGCCTGCAAAATAAATATAACAAATGGTCGCATGGTAGCAACTATGTAACGAAGCGTACACGCGCAAATGAGGCGCTCTTGTTCATACAACGCTTATTCCTTTCAGGAGAGGCGGTTTTTTCGGAAAGACAAAGGTTATCTTGGCTTGGGCTTTGTAAGACCAGCGAAGATTACTATCTTTGGGACTTTTGGGCAGTCGACCGGGCCTAAATGATGATGGGGCACATTGAAAGGGGCGTTGTTTTCAACGGTGTGTAATACGAGTCATTAAACTTATTTTATAGCGTGTAGCTCACATTTTTTAGTTTTTGCTTCCTTTAGCTATAATTTAGGCTTTACTGCTTCGGTTTGTTGATGTTTGATTCAATACGTGAATGTTTAGAGTTCAAAAACCAATGACGGGGCAAATGTGCGAAACCGAACGCAAAGTAAAAACTCTCCTTTGCCTAGCGCAAATAAAAAAAAATGCTGTCGTATGATTGCTTCTACGTTGACTCCTTGTTTGGCGGTTTGGTTTTATGCCTGCACTGCTTTTGTTCTGCTTGACTAAACACTATACGTCATATAAAACAAACAGCTGATCACGTGAATACCGAATGATGAACACAAAGTGTGGGGGCATTTTGCGAAACATCATTCCTTTCAACGCCAATACATCTAAAGCTGGCATCAATCAGCAGATCTGAGATTTTCTGATTGTGGGAATTTAATAAAAAAATATATACCATAGAATACATGCAAAAGTTCTCGCACCTAAATGTGCAAGGCATTTGTACCGCTTAGGTTTAACACTTTTTGTCAAAAATACGTAAACTATGACAAGTTCAGTTGCAAAATTAGAGAACCACCGATACTGACGCTGGTATCTGCTTCTTGAAAAACAAAAATCTGGCTAAAATAAAGAATTCTACTGGACCGCATCTTCAATATAGATATGCATGAGAGCGCATATATTTTTTATTTATGCGCCGTGTGCGGCAGAGATAAGTTTAAACTGATTTTGATTAGAGCTCTCCAATTTCTACAAAGTAGCGTCAAGGGTTTTCAAGAAAATGAACATAGAATGCTTTATTAAACTTAATGGTACTTTCACTCACTCAGCAGGCAAAAATCTTGAGCTGTTGCGGTTGTTATTTGGGCCATAAGTTTTCGATTTGACGTGGACACTTCGCGGATCAGCTTTTCTCGAAACTGAGATATCTGATACTCTTGCCTGAAGATTGCGGCGCTTTGCAGTAATTGACCCTTACCGGCGATTTGTTTTTGATTTCAATTCACACGATTGTAAGATACCCGGCATCATCCATGAGACGTGCAGACAATGTACATGGTTTTTTAAATACAAACACATACATTTTTAAGTGATTAATTAATCTCGATATGCGTGATATCCTCAGTATAACAGGGTATTTAAGCAAATACGTTTTGAAACTCCAAATGAACCAACAAGTAGAAAAATAATCTTATTCCTCGACCTGCCGTTTGGCAATCCTATATATGATGCAGTCTGACACACTCGTGTACTCCCTATATATCACAAATTATGCTTTATATATCTTTTGTTCTTTATTAACATGCAGAAAACTTCATTTCATAAGCTCTTTTTATGTTTTTTAGGTGTAGTCGCATTTCTCTTTTATGCTTTGTATGCGTTAGTTCCCTTACAGCAACTTGTCCCAAGGTCTTTGCACGCCTTTCTACTTTTTTTTAGATGCGTCTTAGGTTTATATCTGAGAATTTGTTTTTCACCTGGCTAAGTTACACAGACAACAAATACAGCAATCGGTAGGCAACGCAGCATGCAGTTGGAATTGCAAGCGTGAACTGCTCTGTCCACACCTCTTTGGCTCCAAAGCGGCAGAGCACACAAAAGCGCGTATGCGTGCCTTTGGAGGGGCTTCAATGCACGACCACTTTGATCATGCAAGCCAACAACCGTAATATATACTTTCTTTAAGCTAAGTTGCAGTCACACAAACACAACAATACCATATACTTTATTCAGCCTCAAAAACACCCATGAAAGCTTACACCCATTCCGAAAATATCCTAAAGTTTAATAGTCGGGGACCTTTTATCCGAACATTTGTGTGAAACTTCAGTTACACTCGAAGACAAGTTAGCTAGAATGCCATAAAAGTTAGACAGCCGATTTCAAGCAAGCTAATCGAAACATTGGGAGCCATTCCACTTTGTGAAGGTGGATGACAAGCGAAACTGTTTAACACACGGCACAGATGTGACACAGAATGTTGAACAAAGGCATGAACACATTTCTTGTTTTGATCGGTGGTCATTGTGGTGAAAGGTACGCACACACACGTGCTGCCCGCCGCTGCCGCATTCTCGTTGCCGTTCCCGCCGTTGCTCTTCGGAGGAGCGTGGCTTTTCGGGAGTCCGGACTATACACGACCTCCCCGTTGCGACGCGAAAAGTAAAATTGAAAATGGAGAACGGCAACTTGTCTTTCTGGTTTTATATATACATTTTCGTGGACGACTATCGCCGCCCCGAGGAGCCGAAGGAAACTAGACACGCGCGACAGGACCGCCACCCTGAGAGAGCGGAACGAAAGAAAACTAGGCACGCAAGCGCTTAGAACGACGATAAAAAGAGGGTGGTGCGAGCGTAGAGTTTTTGGTCACGCACACGAAAATTGCTAATTTACCCAAGCTTCCAGGAGAATGCAGGGAATGGTGTTCCACGCGCCACACGCGCATGCTTTTCAAGTGTAAAATATTAAAAGTAATTAACAAAAATAAAGCGTCGGCCAACGCGCGTGCAAAATGCCGTGTTTTACGCTTTTGCTTTTAGAACAGTTACTGTTGCACACGCCGGCACGTGCGGCGAGTGGGTGCAGTGCGAACGTAGAGTTTTTGGTCACGCACACGAGCAATCCACGGAAACCTAGCCATAAACAGCTTCACTGTAAAAGATAATAATTAAAAAAAAATGCGACAGGTTTTCCAGGAGAGGCAGTGCAATACACGTCCCGAAGCATTTTATACGAAGCGTAAGAAAAGAATCAATTCTTCCTTTATTTTTTGGCTCTATTTTTTTTTCTCCCGTACACCTCCCCCTTCGCGTTTTGTCTCTCTTTTACCACTAATATATTTAGCACGCACTGAGTTTTTTGTTTTTAAAAACAGGCAGTGTGATTTTTTTCAGCACATAATCGAAATCATCCGCTATCTCAGTAGCATGGACGTACGACATGTAAACAGGAATGCCTGAGGTCGTTCCAGCAATATGCATAGTGTTTTACCTAGTTGTTTTGGCGGGATTTTGTTCAATTTTTAACACTTATATGCATTATTATAGATTTTTAGATTGTACTTTATTTAATTCAAACATCTCTATGTTGTGTACTTTTACTTAGAAACATCACATTTTCATAGTCAAGCTATATTTTTGCTATAAATTCAAGTGTCTTAAACTTACAATGCAAAATAGCCTGCTCTTAATATTTAAAATTAAACGCAATTGGAAAGAATACACGGGTTTTGACGTTAACATACAGGATGTCTTTTTTAAATACTAGAACATATAAAAACTGGTTCCCTGTTAGATGGCTTCACTCTTCCCTGCATGTATATCAAGCTTGACGGACGTCACACTCAGCGTCAACTATTTTGTGCTACGTTGGCCAGGCGAGCGTTGCTTCCGCAGTGATGCAACTCTGTTCAAGCTAGTTGCGCGAGCGCACACCAATAAGACGCAAGACAAAGCCACATGCTATCGCAGCAGTGGTGCGGGGCTACAGCAATGTGGGAGCTACTCTAGCTTTAACAATGTACCACCAAAGATTTGACGCCGAGAATACATATCATAATAATCTTCACGATCAGTTAGAATATAGTAAAATAAAATCCACTAAACAACCTTCCAATGAATGGTTTGATGGTTCATGACTCAGTTGTAACAGGGTGCACATGATGGAGCGTTCGTCCTTTGAAGGGACCGAACTAATCGGTATATTAGGCCAGCGCTACGAGTTAATTGCAACGAGGCCTGCAGGTTGGTATATTCAGTATTTGAAGTAAAAAGTAAACAATAAATATCTTTATTATAAGCTAGCGTCTTACTTGGCTTTTATTTTTTCGCAATTTTAACAACATAGTAGTTCATTCTGACATAATTATGACGGAAATACGGTGATATAAGAATCAAACAAAAATTTGCGTACAATTTGCTTCCTTTATTTTTTTTTGTTCAAAACTATAAATCAAAATATACTACCGTGTCATCTTGTGGTTTTACAAAATAAAGCTTAACGCAAAAGAAAAAGAATATTTTTCATTCTTTTTAGGTTAACTCATTTTACACTTAAAAGATTAAAACAGTGCAAAAAAACGAAGGACTGGATGAAGGAGGACACAGACAGAGCGCTGTCTGTGTCCTCCTCCACCCAGTCCGTCATTTTTGTTTTGCGCTATTTTAATATTTTAAGTATGTCGTACCAACTCGGCCAAGCTTCGACTTTAGCATCATTTTACACTGTTTTTATTTTTCTATTCAGAAAACTGCGGCCTTTTGTGACCAACATAATGGATTAAACTCAGAAAGTAGAATCGCTGCCACTTAGCAAGATATAATTAGACATTCCTATCCCCATCACTTGGAAAGAAACTGAAGCGAGGACGTAGCTAATACTCTTTTGTTTTCTTTTGGTCGCGAGGCGCAACATGCTTGGAAGGGCGCCGCAACGGCGAGCTAATATAAAATCGTTACGGCCGCGCACTTTAATGGACGGGGCTGGTAATCCCCGCCGCACCTTTTGAAGGGCGGGAAACTTAAGTGCACTTACGCTGGTTCCAACTCCCCACACGTCGTTATTATACGGGCGGGGATCGCTCTATCGACACCTGGAGCCATGAAAGTGAAGGAAACACTTTTCACCTCAGTCATTTTCATGACACGGGTAATGTGTGCGTGACAGACCTAAATATATTTAACAGGTTACTGTACTCCCTTTCAGATGAAGTCCGACCACAGCCCATGTCCCTATCCAAAGGAACTAATGAAGCAGCGCCAAGAGTGCATCGTCATGGCGCTTGTCGTCTTTCGCGCGGTTGCTCCCACCGAGTAAATCAATCACAGACAAAAACAAGCTCAGGATCGTGGCGCATTCGCGGTGTCGTGATCCTGAGCGCCGACGATCTAATGCGGAGCGAAAGTTCGTCTGCTTCTTGAGCCAAGGGTTTCGGTGACGTCAGAACGCCGAGCTCTGATTGGCTTGATTGGGACGATAGTGAGTAGACCTCTAGGTAAGCTAGCATTGAGGTCTACCCGCTATCCTTCCAATCAGAGCCAAACAAAACTCGGCGTTCTGACGTCACTCAACCCCTGCACAGAAAGCAGACGAACTTGCTATTTGCATCGCGGATGTTCATGCTTGAAGCGAAATTTGTTTGACGGGAGTTCTCATGACTTTAAATATTGGGTTTGTAGAAATCTCTAGATATACTCCGTTTCACCTTACATCCGAGCGCAGCGGATGCTACGAGCCATCGGAGCAAATCGAAGGCCGTGGGAGTGTCACGTGACCATGGAGAGGGGGAACAGTGACGCACGGAAACCGTATCACGGGCTACGTCCACACAGCGTGATTGGCTAGGATTGCTCATGGCCAAAGCAGGTCGGTAGGTATATGAAAAGCAAAGGAGTCCTCAACCATTGAAAGTATGATAAAGAAAATCACACACATTTGCCATATTCACATTATTCGTCGGTTAAATTCGTAGGTATATTTACAAAAGAAACGAGTTAATAAAGGAGTTCGTGTTGAAGGTATGAGGCATATTGAATTTCATCTGTTTTGTCCCAGTTACGTTATCCCAATATGTATACATGACATATTTGTGAATATAAATGAAATGATGAGCCTATGGCAAGTTATAAAATAATTTCATACGTGTCAACATTACCCTGGCACCTACAAGCAGAAGTTTTGCATCGGACTTTAGTAGAGAGGTGTCCGTGGATTGATAGCGTTTGAAAAGAAATCGGAGATCTTTACTTTGTATGCGCCCTATTTGGTCAACGTATTGTTGCGTGAATGGCTTTTAAACTGCGCTTGCATAATCTATTGCCCGTAACATAAGTGACTTACATGCTGCTAACATGAGCTCTGGAACCACATACTTTAACTTCCGTCTATATGTACAAAGTGTTTTTAGCGCTTCATTAGAAACATTTTGTAAGGGTCCATTATATAGGTGAAATGCGATATTAACCCCCCCCCCCAACAAAAAACACACAAAAAACAAACAAACGACAAGGTATTTGTACTTTTGACAATTTTTTGAAGACATCGCCCCAACAGTACAGGTGAACTGGGCTGGTAGTTTCGTTGCGCGTTATATTCATGCATAAAGTTTTCTTATTATTATTTGTCAATTGTTACACAGCTTGTTAATATCCTCAAACATTTTTTTTTTAAATTTTATCTGATCATCGGATGTTTGTATTTTGAATAAATATTTGTATCATTGGCAAAATGCTGAATTTTGTCCCCAGTTTCAAACCTTCGACTGATGTCTCTTCAGTGATCCAGCGAAGAATTTACTTTTTGGCGTAAATACTCTCAAGCATCGTCATCTATTAGGTCATAAAAAGCCGTGTGTTCTCCTGAAAGGTGCAAGGGACGTTTCAATTTTCAGCTACACGTTTTCCTGATGAATTATACCTGAGCCGGTGGCGAGAAAAGCGAAACAGCGAACAATTGAAAAAAACAAAAAGAAAAAAAAACCGTCATCTTTATCTTTTTTTTGTCTCTTCAACAGATTGATATTTCCCTTTCCTTACCACAGTCTGAAGTATATAGTAAGCATGCAGCCATTCTGCACGCTTACCATGTCTTCGGTAATGTTTTTTTATACTTTTTCTATAACCTAAAATGAAAATCGCTAATATCCTACATGTTTTGCACTGAATTCAGTATAATTGATTCTGCTTTTTATTTTATGAAACTCAGTAATACTCATACGTTACATTTTGAGATATTTTCTATATTTTCCCCCACTTATTGTTGTTTGCAAGTTATAACTAGAAGACAAGTCTAAATACAATATTATTGTTAACGAATCGGTGTGCACGGCTGACTATGGTACACCACACAGTAGACCGCTAGGTTGTTTGTGGGCACGGGAAAATAGAGAATTATTATAATTAATATATTATTAATAATATTATTATTATTATTATTGTGACTGGTAGCTTAAGAAGTGCAAGCCGTGACTTATGTTCGGATTTATTAATTTATTTACAATACCCTCAGTGCCCTAAGGCGTTGGAGAGGGAGTGGGTCTTAAAAGTACAGTGTTTGCTACGGCTTCTCGGAATCTGATGGGGTCCTGAATGGTGACGATGTCTTCGGGAAGGTCATTCCAGCCCACAATTGCATCAGGAAGAGGGGCGTGCTGATGTGCTGTGGAAAAACACTTTGGCCGGGCTATTTTACTGTAATGATGGAGTCTGGAGGAAAGATAAGCTGATAGGAAAAAGAAGAGACTGATTTAAAGGTGGCGAATAAAAAGCTTTATGCAGAAGGCAGAGACGGAATATTTTTCGACGGGTGACAAGCCATGGGAGAGAGATTTGATTTAATGAGGGAGACACTGGAAAAACTGGAGTAATCAGACTGAATAAAACGCGCAGCACAGTTTTGAACAGATTCAATGCAGTCTGTTAATGTAGCATGATCAGGGTGCCAGATTGAAGATGCGTATTTTAATTTAGACTGGACAAGGGAAAGATAGAGGAGCCGTTTTTGTTGAGAAGGGGCGGATCTGAAATTGCGATGAAGGAAACCCAAACTTTTTTTAGTGGAACTCACAACTGAATTAATAAGGTTTTCCCAGGAGAGGTTTGAGGTTAGAAGAACGCCGATGTATTTATACATATCCGTGGGTTGAAGAGGGATGCCATTGAGAAAATGAACAGGAGATGTTTGAAAAGAGGAACGAGAGAAGCGCATGCATTTACATTTGCTGACGTTAAGCGTCATCTGCCAGTTAGTACACCAGCTCTGAACTAGGTCTAGGTCATTTTGCTTGCTGATTTGTTGTTGGGCGTTCTTATTACCTAATGCCGTTATCTGATTGGCTGCGAAACGATAATAATATAATACGGACTCGCCACACCCGGCTTTAAGTTGTCGGTGAGTATTAATAATGTTTAGCTTATATTCATTCATAGCATAACAATTTAAATTTTATTATCTTTTTATTTCCAGTACATTTTTAGTTATATAGAAAAAAGGCTGAAAGTAATTCATTTTTACATTACACATCCGATAATAAATTTTGAGAATTTCACTGTTACGGCAGTTCACGGCACCCGAAAGTTGAAGCAGTCCCGGTCTATTTGGAATTCCTCCATTCCTCTCCGTATATATTTGCAAGCCTCGAGAGTCCTTGGCCATCCGATGATCACGTTTAAGGTTCTCTCTTCCTCCACGGGGACGCATGCTTCGCATTCCAAGCCTCGTCCATGGAGACGCATCTTTCGGTAATCGAACGCTGGAGCACGGATAAAGCAAATTCCCTAAACACAAACTAAATTTGCTCACCCCTCCCCCCCCCCCCCAAAAAAAAACACAAAAAAACGAAGCAAGGACAAAAAACTTGCACAAGGACGCAAAACACAGGCAGCTAAAATAGGAAAAGACTTTTTCTCCCTTTTAGAAGATTACTTGGGTAAATAGAAGAAAACCAATTAACAAACGTGCGTAAGAATAAGCAGTTTTGAGACGTATATAGATATTACGCAGAACAATATTAAATTAAGATGAACAAAAATAAACCGAATTAAAATACCTTACCTTAATCGAAATAAAAAAAGGCTAGTCGGAAGTTTTGACGAGCCTTTAATTCCCTAACTTAAAAGCTCCAACCAAGGCTGATTAATACAAAGGCTATTGCCACATAACGAGCCTTTAAATATTTCAAAGGGAAATATACATTCTCTTTTGCACGGCAACGTATCATGCATATTTTGCTATTTTGAGACGTATTATATTAGTGTAGATAAGAAAAACAGGTCACCATTTTTTTTAAGTGTTAAAAGTTTGTCACTTGCTATTGCTGGTCTCTTGGTTTTAGAATCCAACTCCCACCGTTGCGGCCGAAGGACTCTATGTCTGCAATTGATGCGTGGTTGAAAGCAGAAAGGAGGTCAACCCATCACTTCTGAGTTGCCTTTATTTGGTCAATGAATGTAAAACTGGGCGCCTGCGTCAACTTCGAAATTCATAATAATTATATTAAACTCAATTTTCAAAACTCGAACATAATTCTATTTTGTTATTTTGTGACTTTCAAATAAACGACAAATGTGTGCTGTATGCATCGTGAAGTGGCAAGCACATCCCTACATTTTAATGGGTATTCTGAGTGCAAACTTACATAGCATAAAAAGTTTCCTGGAGGGCTCGGAGTGGTGACCGGCGCTTCGCCACGTTCTTCAGGGCGTCCTGAAGAATTTAAGCTTCTTATTGAATCGTCCGTCACTATCCTTAGGCGCCCAGATGCACGATTATGGCCAACACGAGAGCGAGAACGAGGTCTAATTTGCCCCTCGCGGAGCCACGGAGACTTAGACGGATAGTCCGCTAACGCGAGAGAATAACGCGATTCGGCTGCTACGAAGGGTCATTCGCAAACGAAAATAAAACAAGAAAACACCTTACGTTGCCCGCTAACAGACAAAAAGAAAAAAAGTTGATCGCCTACTACCAACGTTATTAGATTAGCTCAGTTACGGAACTGCTCATAGACGCTGCTTGCACGAGCAGTAGCCCCCCCCCCCCCTCAATCACCACGACTCGCCTCCCGTCGCTCGAGGCGCCGGACGGCTGCTGTGGTAACTGCAGTGTATTCTATGAAATACATACGTTTCGAAGCACAGCGTCTAGATGGCGTTCAAGATCTGCCCTATAGAACACACAGTTATGAAAAGAAAATCTAGATGGCGCTTCAAACGACGGGAGGCGGATTGAACTGAGTGAGGGGGTTCCCCCTTCCGCGGGAGGTTCACAACTGAGGTAATATGGTAACGTTGCCTACTACGAACCGGGCTCCGGCGGCGACGGGAGATCAGACGCAGGCTGAAATTGTGAACACCTGCTATTTCACGTTGGAAGCCATTGACGACCCATGCTTCTTTTGCAAATATATTGTTCTGCGGCCTTATATACGCTGACATCGACCGGTAGATAAAGGAGAACAAAGGACAAGCACCTTAGAGGCAGCGAGACCTATCTCTCTATTTGTGTGGTGGTGAAACGTTCCCACCAGAATATTGACCGATTGTGAACTAGCGAATGGTCCAAATATTTCTCATTGGGGAGTTTTAGCGAGTCGTTTCCACAGGAACGCCTCGCCCTCGAACGCATTGGCGACACCACTGCGCATGCGCGCGCGAGTCGTTGGGGGCTTCGGGAGGCTCTTCTCGTTCGTTTCTCGCACTCCGGCCGCTGGAGTCGTCACCCGAACGCAGCCAGCACCGTTCACGACTTGGGTAAAACAAGACGGCGGTCGGTGTGTCCCCCGCCCCAACCGAGCGATAGGCTCAGGACCGCGGGAGGCGATTTGCCATCCTGTTACTCTGCTTCATTTGAAAGGTTGAACCAAATCGTTTCGTGGATGGCTCACAGAGGAAAGCGATCGTGAATGCTGTAAACTACGCATGCTAGTAATTTTTGGGGATCTGCGGGCTGACTATAGTTGCCGTGGCGACCGCGAACAGACCAAATGATTTTGTTCGACGGCACACAACGTGAATTATCCTTCAAGTTCATGATGACTGAGACACACCACCTACCTTTGCGGTCGTTCAGACACTTTCTACTCTATCTGGCTATGTTCCGAATCTTACCCGAGTAACCTGTCTTCTACGTCAGCGGGAAATACCACGTGACATTGCGAATAAACGATCAGCTCCTCGATTTTGGAACGGCCGGAATAATCACCTGGATATGCCTGGATACTACGCGGATTGGCTTTGCCTTATGCTATGGCAAAAAAAAAAAAAACATAGCGGCGATGGCGGAAAATAGCAGACGATCTCTTTTTATCATAAAGAAAGCACTTGAAGTGATGATACTGTTAACCGCTTCGAAGTTTTTCTTTGACAGTGACGACGTGATGTTTTCTGAGGTGGCTCCACCAGCTCCTTTTGCTCACCATCCTTATGGGCTGTATATTGAGATCACAATTATTTACCCCTTTAGTTAGACATCCAAATTTGTTTTATTAATCAACGCGATCTCTGTAAGTCTTGTCCAGGTGCCCTAAACGCATATGTTCCAGGTATTGTGATTTGCACTGATTACGTTTTGCAGAAATTGCTTCCACACGGTGTAGCGGTAGAGCACTGGGGGCTTTCTCAACAGTGATATGTTACTTACGTCAGATTTAACGCGAATATATTTACAAATTCACAGAACTTCGGAACCGCTATAAGCAATTACTTAAAAGTAAACATTTTGGCGGAACTCCACCTGGTTAGGTAAGTAATAAGAAAGGGTGCTTTGTAGACTAACCAATTTCTTCAATGTGCCCGATGTTTCGAAGCCGGCTCGGCTCCTTGTTAATGGGTGACTGTAGGTGGGCCCCAAGGTAGCAATCTGTCGTTGCTTTCTTCCTCTCACTTAGCATTGTTTTTTCTTCTGTTTTTGTGTGTGGCGCATTGTAGCCAGTTTATATAGCTGCTTGGAAGCGTTCCGGTGGATCGGTTCAGATTGTTGTTAGTATTTTGTATGTGCCAAGATTCTAATAAGGGCCGCTTTCTCCAGTTTTTTTCTCTGTCGAGGATGGAACTGCTGTCAAAACCGATGACGTGGCCGGTCTTCTGAGCATGTTCCGCCAGCGCGTTGCCTTGGATGTTGGTCTTCTTTACGTCATACATATGTCTGCGCAGACGTTCGGGAAATTTCGTCTTTTCCCTCACATAAAAGGCGTCGCATTCAGCACAAGGAATTCGGTAAATCAGACCTTGAGCTTCCTCTTTTGGGGGACGATCCTTTGAAAGAAGAAGAAAATTTTCTTCCTCTTTCAAAGGATCCTCCCCAAGGAACTAACAACAGTCTAAACCGATCCACCAGAACGCTTCCAAGCAGTGGTATACACGGGCTACGATGCGCCACAAAAAAAAAAAAAAGAAAAACAGAAGAAGTAAACAATGCTAAGAGAGAGAAGAAGAAAATAACGACAGATTGCTACCTTTGGGCCCATACACAGTCACCCGTGAACAAGGAGCAGAGCCGGCTTCAAAACGTCGGGCACATTGAAGAAATTGGTGAGAGTCTACAAATTACCCTTTCTTATATGCAACTTGTGGGGTAGGGAGATATGGTGGAGTTGTTGACTGATCATATACATGAAACCTTCGATGCCTTCATTGCTCTACAAGCGTTATCCTCGTTACACACACTCTGGGGAGAAAACAAAACACTTCCACATCATCTACTTCGTTCGAACATCTTTTAACTAGGGGTGTGCGAATATTAATATTTTCGAATACGAATCGAATATGAATAGTCAGCTTCGAATATCGAATCAAATATCGAATAGTCGAAGGCAGGCGCATTTATTCACAGCATTTTTATTTTCACATGTTGGAACTGCAGTTAATTTTTCTTTTAATTTTCTTTTTATTTTTGAGTTGCAGAATTCGTCGAACCGTTGTCGTACCTATGGGCGCTTTAAGCGTTGACTCTTATGCCATACATTGCGCCATTATAATCGCGCTCCTCTCTCTTCGTTTTGGTGCCGTTTCTTGTTCATTTCTCCGCTTCGCAGCCGGTTCCCCGCAAACACATCCATCCGAAATAACACGGGCGGGCGAACGCGAAAGTAAGCAGTTTAAAAGTCAGGAGTCACAAAAGAACAGAAACTCGCAGATTACCGCTACTGACACCGACGCCACATGTCGCTGTGAATGGGCCTTACTTACCGAAACCGAAGCCGAAAGCAAAACTTACGCTTGCGAATACGTTCGCGAATATTCGATTAATTTCGAATATTCGTGTTACGACGAATATTCGAAAAATAACAAAGTTTTAGTTTACAAATCGAATACGAATAATAAATGCATAATATTCGACTCGTATTCGAAATTTCGAATATTCGCCCACCTCTACCTTTAAAGTAAGAATACGGTGTTTCCTCCAACGCCGAGGATGCGGAGAAGCTCCTGTTTACGCTCGCACTCTGATAATAACAACAAGTACCGTGCACCTGCCTCGGGAAGGTGCACGGTCTGGGTGTGGTGCAGTCGATTCTTGCGTTGAAAATAGCAAATCTCAATAACCTCACATAAATGGATGCACCTTATTCTTTGTTATTTCGAATGTCTTCCCCAAAGCCAACTGAGCATAAGAGCTTTGACGGCTGTTGGCGCAGAAAGCAGACGACGAACAGGTCGCGTGACGTATTTAATCGATTTGATCCGACGTTACCTCCCAATCGAGGAGGGTAGCGTGAATAATTAATCCGGAGTAAACATCCCGCCTCTGGAACACGAGCTCTGACGTCATCGAGTAAGCGCGAGTAAGTTTTGAAACGCCACGAAACGAAACCTTTATTCCGGAGTCGGATCGAGTAAATTTTGGAGCACAGCCTCTAGCTTCGCAGGTCCTGAAATTCCAACCTGTAAATGCGACGTCGGCTGTCTTGTTTACATCAGTCGTGCGCCGGAACCTCGACTGCCCCGGTTTTGCACGCTGCAGAATGTTTCACCACATGTTTACTAGAAGATGGTGCTGCCGGTCAAACGCAATTATCATAATCGTTTACACGGTCATGATGACATATGACACGGACCAGCTGCACCGTTCATGATTTCGGAACCGTGTGCTCCAGGGACGACTCGCTAAATCTCCCTATTGGTTGACTACGCGGGTCCACTACGATTGATCGAACTCCACTTCATCAAAACACGTTTTAGAAAACGGGCACGTTTGATCAAAGCTCCGTTTAGAGAAAGCGGAGCCTCAGTTCAGAGAAAGCGAAGCCTCAGTTTAGAGAAACAGTGTTTAATGAAAAGGAATGCTGTTTAAAGACAGACTCCCTTACTTCGCGCGTGTATCACTGGGGCGCGTGTTAACCCGCCCCTCCGCTGCGTTAATGCCGCTTCGTGGCGACAGTCTGCGACGGCGCCTTACATAAATGTTAACCCACCTGAGCCGTCCGTTCACGACTCTTCGCGGAGGCCAAATTCGCTAAAAGAGGCTCATCGCCATTTTCTTTTTCTTATAAAGAAATTTGATAAACTGAGGTCGGTAAAACGGCGTTCGCCAAAACGAGCTTCTTTAAATCGCATGCCTCCGGATGACGCGCGTCCAGAAGGAAACTGTGAGGTTACGTCCAATGAGCGGCTAAGAACGCTGACGCTTTCTCTTTGATTCAATTCAAACCCCAGCAGACTTCTTTTTTATTATTTCATACCAGCCTTCACCTCGTTCCTGTTTTGTTTGGAGTAAGCATTTGTAGATACTGCCGACATATTCGGCAGTATTTATAACATACGCGCCTTTTTTAATATTCAATATTTAAAAGTTACAATTTTTTTTTGTTAAGGTTCTACATAACTTTACTGAAAGTGTTCAGCCATAAATCAGGACAGCGCATTGCGATTAATGAAATGGCGTGTTTCTGTAAATGTTTTCTGGGAGGCACAGGCGTTTTATACGTTTTAACGCTATAAGTCGCCGGAAATTATTTTATAATATGGAAGCCGTAAACTAAGCAGTGTGACGCATTTCTATAAGCGCTCTTCTAATACTTAATTGTATGTTAGTGCTCCGCAGTATCCAAGGCACAGTGCTAGATCAAGCCGGTATTTGATGGATAATAATTTTGAATTTCCAATATGCGCTGTGGCCACAGGAAATTAGGCAGAATGCTTCACATCTTTAAGGTTGAAATCTCATAAAAGCAACGAAAAGAAAACAAGTGCTATGCAATGTTTGTTTGGATTGTTTAGCAAAAAAAATCGAGATGTATCGAAGTCAAAATAAGAAAACACTGAAAGCAAAGACGCCCAACCGCGGCGGCAGTTTTGGTAGACAGTAAAACCACATGACTACTATTAAGTGCTTAAGGTTGAAACCGCGGATCAGTTTGAATGGCTTCAAGCGTCTGTGTAAAGAATTCGGCCATTCCCTTTCACTATTTTCCTTGTATAATGTGTTATTTGCAATTCTTAGCGAATAGAGAATAGAAATAATTATATGTAGCGTAAGTAAGCGTAAGCAGTTAATGGCCCACTGCATTTGAACAAAATTATTCCTTATATTTTGAAGGAAATGCAGACGTTATGCTGCTGTCATCAACATATTCGCTTCGTGGTCATGCCCCTACTCTTCGTAGAAACATTACAGGTGGAATTTGCTTTTGTAATATTTGGCAGTATTGGAAGTCTTAGTTAATATGAAACGTTTAATAATGTATGCAAACAATAACCGTAATCATTGGGTATAACTCTGCTGTACATATTTGAAACGATCTTAATAACATTCAGAATAAGGCAATAAACGTGTAAAATGGCGTTACATTTCTTTATCTAACACGAGCTTACTTAAAAGAGCTTTATTATTTTTAAGATACAAATGTCAGCTCACTTTTAGTCACTAGTTACTGCACACAGTCAAGCCTTACTGAAATGACTCATTCTCAAAACGCGCCGGGACTTGAATTAATAGCATTATGTTTACGGTTTACCGCTATGTGTTAAATCAGATAGTGACTTAACGTGGAAGAGTAATATTAAAATGATAGATCTAAAGGCTGTAAGAATGCTGAACTTCATACCTGGGCATATAGACAGGCTTCAAGCCAAGTAAGAAAAAATCTTCATAGTTCTCATTTATTCGTTCATGTTTTCAATACGTATTGGTTGTATTGGGCCTCTTTACCATAAATATTCAATAGACAGCTTCTAAAGATACAATAACAATCTGATATATTTGTATTAAATAATTACAAATTTGGAGCGAACGTCACAGACCTGAAAAAGATTCTGCATTAGGAGTTACTTAGTCAACGGATAAATTATTTTAGGTTGGCATTTTTAGATAACATATATACCAATAAATTATCAATTAATATGAATATGTTTTACTCGAATCATTTTACATATCTGGAAGAGCGGAAGACCCCAGCTTGTAATTAGAATAACATTTGTGAGAGTGGGAAGCAAAGAAGCCGATTTATCATATCGGTCACTGCTATTTGCAAGATACGCTAATCTCATCTCGTCGTGCTACTGCTTTGTCATTCGGTTAAGTATGTCAGTCTGTGTTACTTCTTGCCCTTTCTTTCCAGTCTAATAAAACTTTGCTGCTGTTTTCTAGTTTCGTTTGCTATTTCTTAGATGTAATTAAATAATAATAATAAAAAATTGTTATGCCTTGGGGTAAGAATAAAAACAACATACTTGACGTTGTCATAATTATAACTAGATTGCAACGAAACAATAAAAAGAAAGTAACGATATGAAAAAAAAAACTCTTGACGAATACCAGCTTATCCGTTTCATCTGTTTGTTTCTTCTGCTGTTTTTACGCTTCTTAGTTCATTTGCCTTATTTATTTGTTTAAAGAAACCTTGGTCTAAGTTTTTGTTATCATCTGGTTATTTTCTTACGCATTTTGTTTATTACGAGAACTACGATCTGGCTTATACTTGCTTATGAACCTCGCTAAACTCGGCGTCAGCTACTTTGTGCTGCCTTGTAAAGGATAGCGCACCTTCCCCAATTCTCCAACGCTGCACAAGCTACCTGCGCTAACGCAGGCGAATAAGACGCAAGCTGAGGCCACATGCTCTCGCTGCATTGTGGCGGGACTGCAGCATTATGGAAGCTCTGACCTCGACCATGTATCACACAATAGTTGGCGCCGTGGATAGTCATTGAACCCTTTCGCGATATGATTTAATGACTTTAGTCAAACATACCTGAGATTGTCTGCAATAAATAGAAACATCGAAGTCAATTTGGGTCATGTTTTGTCACAAAAAGGGCACAAGGATTGCGCAACAAAAACAAACAAAGAAACATTACCAGTTTATGGATTTGGCTGGAAAAAACATACCTACAAAAATTGTGGATAAAGTCGTTCTGGAAAGACGATCGCGCTGCCTTAGAACTGATAGAGTGGTAATAGCAATTACAACTTCGCACGTCCAGCAACTCAACATATATTCTTTCTTTGCTTTTTACCAGGTGGCATGAACAACAACCTTTTTTATATATTAAAATACAAGAGTAAAGTCTAAAAACATAATGGGAAATATGTGCAAAAAGCAGGAGCTTACGCTTATACAAAAACAAGATAACAGGACGGATGTTACTGCTCGTGAATCGGGAGATGAGTGAGTGGGTAGTAGGATTCTGGAACGCCTTTCAGTGTCAAGACCCATCCGTCTGCAGCTTTGCCAAAACCGGGTTTACAAATTCTTATACCGAAATGCAAGAAGCTGAAGGCAAGTTATGTTCTTGTCTAACGCGTTGCATCTCACTCTGCGTGGAACCGATATGAAAAGACCAAATGCTACTGCAAAGTTACCTCAGATGAGCAATCAATTTGCAAACTCTCTGTATGACGGAAAGGCTTGAGTCGCAAAAGAGGATTTTCATATCCGAGCTGACTATGTGGCCGAGCAGCGAGCAGATCACTGGCGAAGGTGGACTGCATCGTTCCCGGAACGGTCATCGCAAAGTACAAGCGTTATCTTGAAAGTTATTTATTTATTTAGTGCTTTGTGCTCAAAAGGACCGAAGACTTTGTATAAGGCACTTACGTACAAAAAAAAAAAGATCATGCGCACAATTTATAACACTATGCATACACCCACGTATACAACCTTATAGAGAAAGGTTAAAATGATATGATAGATACGTGTACAAGAGTGACTCAACTCAACAGAATAATAAATAAATAAATAAATAAATATATATATATATATATATATATATATATATATATATATATATATATATATATATATATATATATATATATATATATATATATATATATATGTATATATTCCAACTGTTCAAAGGTCCCCGGCTTTCAAGCCTCCGGATGGATGTTCTGACACGATGGACGTTTTGACTCTATGGATGTTTCGATTCGGGTGGATGTCTTGACGCGTTGGATGTTTTGACTTGCGTGTCACGTGAGCTAATGGATGTTTTGACTCGTTGGATGTTATGACCCTTTGGATGTTTTGACCATAAGTGGTTTTGACTCTGTGTATGCTTCGACTCGGATGGATGTCTTGACACGTTGGATGTTTTTAATCTTGTGTCACGTGACCTAATGGATGTTTTGACTCGTTGGATGTTATGACCCGTCGGATGTCTGGAACATAAGCGTTGGTGACTTGCTCCGGACGAACGCGAAAAACTGCGATTATCGGTGGAAAAAAAAACCATGCAAAACTAAGAATTCCAATGTATGACGGGTGGTTTTCACAGAAACAATCCTTGTTGAACAAAATGTTTAAGAAATCGGTATTTTTGTATTTGAACCGATTTTCATATTCTGACGCCAACGGATGTTCATCGGTGTTTTTCGGTTTTAACCAACGCTGTATTTTTATATTGATGGATGTTTATTGTTGTCTCTCAGGTAAAGCCGGGAAATCTACGGCCTACTTATAATTGAGCGTTTATAAAAATAAAAAAATACCAGACACGAAATACCGAAATGTTGATTTTGTTTCCCTAAAACCTTTAGGAGGAAAGAAATTACAAATATACATAAACATAAAAAATAACAAGTAAATTAAAACTCGCAAAACGCAGTGATGCGTGTACCGGCTTTTAAACATACGTTTTATTTCTGCACTGAATACGTCAAGCAAAATAAACAAAATTTGCACACCCCGTATCAAATTTAATAATTAATGGTCGCCTCCCTACCGCTACTTAGAGGTCGCCTAGGCCACTCACTCGCAGCCTTCACTCCTTCCCATTTCGAGCGTGTGCCTAGGGGTCCGATTCGCAGTCGAATAAACGCGTCGTTTGTCAATCTGACGTGGACACCTCACATTTATTTCTTTTTAAATGGAAGGCCGAGAGGCCACCGAAGACCGTGGTTTCGTATTCGTTTCCCCCTAGTGGTCTTCTGCCCTCGAGAAACCGAGCTATAGTGTCCGGCGAAAGTTGCAATTTCACATTGAAGCAAGTTTTAATTGCAGTATTTATCTCCTTTGCTCGGTTTATTCACCCGGAACGGAATTGGACGATTTAATGCCGACACGAGAGACGCTCTACAGAGTGAGAACTTGATAAAGAAGAGAAGATGAGAGCGCGCAAGGAGGTCATAGCTCCCAACTCTAATTGCAATAATTAGCCGGTGGACGCAAAAGCCTTCGCCTCTACCCGCAGTCTCCCTGCAGTTAGAATGAACTGGAGCGTCGTCTGCTTTTCGCACAGTGTCTCGAGTTTGAACGCCAGGCGCCGGCGTTAGCCGTTCGAATGTGTTTGAACACTTGGTATAACCTAAACCAATTCGTGGCACCTTGTTTTTTTTTTTCAATATAGTCTGATTCTTAAATGTTTTGATTAGACTGTTACGTAAAACATTCAGATAGCAACATATATTACTTAGCTTCCAGCGATGCGATGTCAACGACCACTGTGGTGGCGTCGCTGCTGAGCGCGTAGCTTATGCATAGGTTTCCGTGTTTTCGGATAAATTCGAATTCCTTGGAAAACCACTCGGCGGTAAAATTTTCGTCACTTCGGATTTATCGGATATAGTCCGAGTTTCGAGGTCGGATTGCGTAAAAATATATATTAATAAAAGCTGTATTTAACAATTTAAGTTTGGCCAGAGCACAGAGTCAATGGTTCTGAGAAAATGCCACCCCAGTTCACTTTCAAATCTCGAACCATTGAGAAAAAAGGTCTCACCATATATCTCGTCAAAGTTCATGCAGAAGTCAGGACAATAGGTCATTCTAGTTCTGGGCCACGACAAAAGTCACTGTTCCGATTTCCAGTTTGTACCAAACTATTTGTGTGTCTCAGATGAAGGATGAGCTGTGTTTTGTGTGGCAGTGAAAGCCTTGAATCATAAATATTTAATAGAAAGGGGAAGGAAGGAGGGTGGATGGTTGAAGCTTGTGTGCTTCTTCATTACATCCTTCACCACTCTATCTCGCGCAGACGCGGGGAATAGGGTGATGGTACAGGATGGGATAAAATCGAGCTTCTTAGCAAGTACCTCCAGGAAGTAAGAGATTTTAAGGTATCGATGGGTACCCAAGCGACACTTGTTTGCAGGCTTTGTCGTGAGACAGATTAGTATTGCCAATGGCAAGGGTGCGAACGCCAAACACAGCTGAAGAAATATTATTTGATACAATAATGTTCTTTTGAATCTAGCATACGTTTATGCCAATATATATATATATACAACGGGACATGGTGGCGGGGGCCGAAGGCGTGGGGTATAACTGAGAGGAAAAGCAAAACCCTTGATGAAAACAGCAACAACGGGTGGTTTATTCTTCGACGTTTCGGCCGGAGTCCGGCCATATATACTATGATATATATATATATATATATATATATATATATATATATATATATATATATATATATATTTAAATTAGTAAACATTGCAGAATTAAACTCCAAATATCGAAAAATTCGGAATTTAACAAAAACAAACTTCGATAAGCGCCTAAGTTTCGGCAAAAAATAAACTCAGAAATATACCTTCCTACGTTGACGAAAAGTAAACTCCGAAAGCACGAAATCCTACTGATGCATCGTATATTTCGCAGCCCTAAATTTTTCTCGGCAACCACAAGCAAGAATCATCGCAAGTATGATGCAATGACTTGATGTTTCACTCGTATTTTTAGTGGACTGTTATGACAAGGAAGTTCGTTATGCAAGCACCAATCTAATATACCCTTTTTGTAAGAACGGCTGACTGGTCGTGACTTGATGAGGTCAACAGCGATCACACCAGCACACGAAGGACAAACATGCAACGATTGGACCGAAAAACGTCACAAATATGCCACTGAATGACTGCGCCATGCAACATTTTGAATCCGCCACTGTCGCCGTATACCGTCTACCAACCACGCCGACAATCGTCACGCGCCAGAACAACGATCGGGCCAGCCGTTCTTACAACAATTCCCTTGTTGTTCAGGCAATTCATTCCATGATACCAACTAGCCCAACTTTCAACCCTGCTGCTATTCAGTTCAGTTCACACAGGTCTATTGAGTTGACTTGAAGCTACATTGGAATAGTGGATGGAGGACTTGCTGGCCGAATCACGCAAAAAAGAGGTCGCATTTGGATACCACGAGAATGGTAGATATGACGTGCAATAACAGGACGTAAATGACAAATCGATTATCTCCAGGCTACCGACGCTGCCCTCCGGATCGCAGAAACGTCAACCAGACCCCGGGAGAATAATGAAAACATTAATTTTCTTTTAACATTAAAATTGACAAACAGGACACAATAATGATCTCTTATTTTTTCGGGGGAGTGTCTTGAGACTTATTTACTGGAAGGAGACATCCCGACAAAGAGGAAGAAGCATAATCCCGAGGAAAAGGAAGCACAAGGTGTACGATGGAGGCTTGGCCATGAGGGCACAATGCCGGACGTTCGTAATGTAAATAGTTGCATATAAACGCTGTTGTTGACCTCAACAAACAACGACCAGTCAGCCGTTCTTGCAACACCCCTTTCATAACTGCACGCAGTATAGTAGCATCTGGCCAATTATTCCAGTCCGCCATTGCTTCGGTATGTACGTTCAGCATGTATTAGACACGTGGGCTGTGTCTGCTTTTGGCGTGAACTCGCCTCGGCACGTATCGAAAACGAGTGCTGCGTTGGCGCTCGGCGGGTACCCGGATCTAATTCCACGCGTCGCACCCAGGATGGATGGATGGATGGGTGTTAATGAGTATACCCTTTGTAACGGGCGGTAGCTTGCGCCACCTAGCCTAAGTCTAAAAAGTAAATGGCGACCGCCAATATTGCTTGACGAAGGGGTCTAGTCTCACGCTGTAGTGACGATGATGTTTAGTGAACAAAAATAGACGAGGGGAACAAAGAAACACCACAAGGATGGCGAGAGAATGGGAAATGATAATTAATTCGGAGACAGGACAGGGAAGACAACGAATATGGACAAGCATTGCACCACGGAAGATCAGGTGCGGCGGTCAGCAATGAAGTACCTTACGCGTCTCTCGACGGAAACGCCGCCGGGCATTAGGGAGTGTTAACTGATCGTTCGGATAACTCAGATAACAATACACGATACTCCACCGACAGCTTTCTGCACGCATTTCATCGGTATTGATATCGGCGTTATCGAAACAATCTACTGAAACTCACTATTTGCACGACGGTGCAGCTACGTTCAAGCGTACAGTGGTCGGGGAGCCCCGCTCTAGAGGCATCAGAAAACCTTGGGCGTGAATTAGGCCAGTGCAACATTCCTCCGGACGTTTGGCCTCCACGAGTCCTCTCAAACGCTAACTAGAGGCAAGGACAAATAAACGCGAGGGAAGTGACTGTGATAGTGTTTTATAGCGCGATTTTTTTTATTACTTTTTGTTTTTTGCTGAATAGTCTTCTTACTTTCGCTCATTATTTATTTTCTTCGTTGGTTTTATCAACATTCATTGAATATTTTTTGTCTCCCCTTCTCCGACGGGCGTCACATTCATCAATTTTACTTTAAACTTCAGGTTCTTATGAGCAAGATACGGTGGTCCTTTCAGCGAGGAATATTTCTCAGTTTGTTCCGAACGTTGCACCCGATGTATCAAGGAGCGGTTGACTGTTATTTATAATGCACCCATTATTTATTATTTTAAACATTCTTATGTTGACTCATAAAAACGCTTTTAGGAAACATTTCAACATAAGTTTTGTTTAATTAGAACAGGATCAAGCCTGGCGGTGTGGCAACGCGGATGATACTAGAACTGCGCGTTTATCATCAGCCCCGAGTGGGACCTTCAGTGCACGTTCGCCCGTCTCACGTGCTTGAAATACTACAATTGAATGACTTAGTGGTTTTCCACGATGAATTTCAATCAAATCGCTCAACTATTCATTCTTCTATGCCCAGCAAGTTTCTAATTAGAATCATACGTTTATTTTTCCTAACTAACACGTATTTGTCAGAAATTAGTTAAATATCCGGCTTATCGCAACGATTAGACCCCTATGTTATGATATCCCTCTGTCCTTATAATGCACCTGCGCAGACCAATCTAGTTCAGCTTTCACGGCTTTTTTTAAGCAAAACTGAAAAAAAAAATTGCATATTTAAATGGTGTGGTGGTACGTTTTGCCAGCTTTGTATTCTGTTATTCGTTCTCGTTCTTGAATGTCTGTTTTGTTCTTGTTTAGTAGGTCAGAAAAATGTTAATGGATGTGAGTCGGCACTGCGAATCACCATATTTAATAGTCAGTGTTTACCGCTAATGTAAACATATTCCCTGTACCGCATGAGATCCAGATTTATGTTACCGCTGCTAATATTTTTATTAAAAGAGCAGCTTAGCCCGTCCCATCCAGAAAATTAACTGCACACTAAGATATAGCTCACAGGTCATTGGGCAGTCTGAAGTGATTCACGAGAAGACGATCGACAGCGAGCTAAGGTATACGCAAGGCCTTTGTTCTCAAAGCGAAAGAAAAGACGTCGGCACGCCTTGCGTCATCGGTGTTACAGTGTCGACAGTCCTTAGCAAAATAAGTAACTGCATCTGCTTTTGCCGATTTCTTATTTTGATTAATAAGGTTTTGTTTCCTTGGAACATGAATAAAAAAAACTGTAACTCGTAAGGAAAGAAAAAACGCTCTAAGGCAAAATTTAAATATTCAAGGAATAAATGGAGATCAGACTTCAATACTCGCAAGTAAATTTGATCTTGCAAATTACCGCTGTTTTTTTTTCCCGCCCAGTGTAGATAATATGTTTCTTTGTTGTAGGTAGAGCAGTACGAAAAGAGACGAACTGAGGTCTGCTTTTGTTTTGATTGTTGTGACATTCATTCACATACTGCGCACACTATCCATCTTGCTTAAACTGCTTGACTCATAGTTTTTCTTAAATATTTTTTAATGTTCTCCCAAAATCTAGTGCTAAAAGGTTCGCGAAAAGAAAAGAGAAAAAATGATTGATATTAGGACGGAGATTGAGGGAAAGAGATGGCATCAATGCATTGTACGTCGTTGTTCACATGGCGAGAAAACAGAAAACTAAGTGCGGAAGAAATTGGCGCGGATAAATATTTCATGACTTCCAAGCGATGTAGCTATTTTGAAATAAGACTCACTTCATAAGAAAATGAGTCTCTCTGCCTCTCTTACCTTCGATTTAGCAAAGACAGAAAAGACGAACACTCAACGATTTCGAAAAATTATGTCACTCATAAAGTGTTCTGAATGTTGTAATTATGCCCAGAGCCGTCAATTGGGGGAGTTTGGCCATTCATTGGTTTGAATAGGCGAGCATCTCGTGGCCAACCACGGGCCCCGAAACAGCCCCTAGCGGTGGTCGTGAGCTCTAAAAATGCGACTCAACCAATTTAAGCAGTTTTGGTGTCGCTAGAGTAAAAAGGTGTAACTCTTTGTGACTGAAAACTTGGCGCACGTGAGGTTTTCGTCACGTTCATTTAACGGTAGTATAAAAGAACGTGCGGTTCAAACCAGAGAAAACCGCGTAGTTGAGATCATTGCTGCTTTGAGATTGAACGCTTCTATTTCACGCTTTAAATGTCGCTTCCAATATTTTGACGTCGAGGTCTGCTGATTGGTCGGCGCTGTGTCGCACTTTTAGTTTACGCTCTAACAGCGGGGGGAATATTCGGCGACGGTGGCGGCCTTTCCTCCGCCCATTGGCCAAACTCTCCCAATATACGGCTCTGATTATGCCTATCGGGGATATTCGTGTTTATATACCGTAAAATTCCGAGCAAGCGCCCCCACCCATTGCAAGCAAGAGCCCCCCCCCCCCCCCCCCAACTTCACCGCTAATTTCCCATTTCCGCGCCGTTCCGGGAAAGCGCCCCCCTCCCCGCTCCGCACCCGTATCACCCACCGCGCTGACCGCGCCTAGGCAACACAGGCTCGCGAAGTTCAGTCCAAGAATTCAATCCAAATCCATTCCTACTTTGCAGCCCGGTCACTACGCTCCATTGTCGCTTGGTTTTGGGGGTGTCAGGTCGGCTATGCATTCTTACACAGTGGCAAAGAAAATCGAGGTCGTACAATGGCATTGTGAAAACAAGGAAGACGTGCACCAGACATCTCGACACATCAAGCTCAACCGGATACGGGAATGGGACAAGAATTTTGACAATTTGCTACAGTCAAACTACGGGAAACCCAAAGTTCGACGAAAGCTAAGTAACGGCGCGCCGGTGTTCAGTGAATACGTGAACGACGCGCTCTTTTAATACCTGGAGCGCGAAAGAAGTGCAGAATGAGCCATTAGCAACCGGCTTCTTTCTGAAGAGGCTGTCAAAATAGCCAACGGCATGCGGTTGGGAAACAACGCGGCCGACTCTGAGGAGTCTTTTGGCTCCTCAGAGTCGGCCGCGATGTTTCCCACAAAGACTCCTCAGAGTCGGCCGACTCTGAGGAGTCTTGCGGCCGACTCTGAGGAGTCTTTTGGTGGTTTTGAAAGTGATTAACATAGCAGTGACAAATCTTTGGCCTAATAAAGTCTATGTTCTCAGAGATAAGTAAAATATGAAATCTGTGCGCACTGCGCTTTTTTTCCTTTTTCTGGCGGAAAAATTTTGTTGTCGCCATCTTGAATTTTGGTGCCGTTCCGGGATAGCACCCTCCCCCCCCCCCCCCACACACACACACACACTTTGCAGGTAATTTTGACTTGCGTGCAGGGGGAGGGGGGGGGGGCGCTTGCTCGGAATTTTACGGTATATATAAACAAATTATAAAAATGCCCACTCGCTCACCCGGAAATACGATCGTAGACCGAGGGGGGGGGGGGGGGGGTTCCAAGGCACTCAGCCTTTACAATATTTTCAAAAGCTTTGGTTGCATGGGCATGACAATACAAAGGAAAATCGCTCGAACAGAGCTTCATATCTGACGTTAAAATTTACCGACAAAGAGAGCTCGAACAAAGCCAAAATTGGTTAGTTAAAGGAATATTGTATCACAGTTCAAAGATCTGGGACTGGAAAAGCGATAAAATATAGCTGATTATTTTGGAGATAGACTTTTGTACTACTCCAATTTTACCCGTGTTTTACATCTTGAATGATTGTTTTATCATATCATTCCCTAAAAGTCCTTCTTCATCTTCTTCTTCTAAAAGTCCGCACTTTAAAAGAAAAGCATATATAAGTGATTTGAATATTTCTAAGTTACACTAACATATTAATTGCTAATATATATATATATATATATATATATATATATATATATATATATATATATATATATATATATTGATTAGAAAATTAATTTCAATTTCCAGATTTGTAATACAATCCTATTAGCCGCTATTTTCATTGCCTAATGGGAAGAATAATCAAGTAGAGGTTTTGTAGCGGTTTGAGGTTATGTTGAGTGGAATGTTCACGAAATGGTTGAAATTCATATTTAAGCATTTGAATTACGTGTAATAAAATAAGTTCAACAAGTCATTTCGTAAATGGGTCTTATGAGTTATCGTACAACAAATGTTTTCATTTTAATATATAGAATCAGGCTGCTACCGAATGCACTGCGAGTGATTGTGTTAAACTTGTAATGCTGCGGTTTTTGAACGTACTGTTAACAATTTGGTATGGGGAGCATTTATATCCCAGAAATAGTTCATGCTGTTGTAGAAAATCTGTTTTGTTGATTATATAAACACACATCGATAAAGGGTAGACATAGTTTAGACTTTGTTGAAAATAACTAAGTAATAAATGGGTAACTCAGCTTTCGAGCTAAGCAGTAGAACACTCTAGAAGAAGACTGTCCCCTGCGATCTCCGCCGACTTTGGCGGCAACCAGAGGACATCGTCCACGTTCCTTGGTTTTTGCAAAGAGAGGCTGTGCCCAACACGTTGACGTGATGCAATATTTAAAGTATGGCTTGCCTAAACGAAGGTCGACGGTGGCAATAGGCCAGTTTCTTTCAGCCAGGGGGCGCGAGCGCGTCCTCAAGACGCCACCATGCAATGCTGGCATATACTAGCGTTTCAGCGTTTTGCAAATTGCGACCATAAAAGCGGCGCTGCAGCATCCGATCATGCACGAGTCACCGTCGCATACAAGCGCGTGTCAGCGTCTGACATTGCGTGCTAAGAGTGCGTTTGGTAAAAACCAAACGTCGACAGAGTATAAACCTGCAGCTCGAGTCTCTAGCGTCCTATCAAAACGATAAGAATCTAGTTCTTCCAGGTATTAAACAAAGCGGTGGAGCTAAATTAAGTACCACGGAAACGCGACCTGAACATATTCAGTTTTCCTCGCTAAGGACGCTGTTCGAAACTTGAGAGCTACAGGTACGTACATATATGAGCAAGTCAAACTGAACGCCGGCAGAAACGAGAAAATTACCGCATGTGTCGTCCCGTGCGCGCTAAACCGTCGGGTGGATCACATGTACGTGAGTGTTGGTACATTGATCGACGTTACTTCCGCAATCAACGCTTGAAATGGCTTTGTATGTTAGGTCGGTATATACTTTTATGCTGCATCTTGATAACCCGCACGCTATTTCTTCTTTCGTTTTGGTTTTGCTGCCTTAGCAACAATACTGCAGCATGAATTACCGTACCCGCATTTGAGAGATGTCGGGAAGTGAGGCGACTTAACAGTCCACCTCTATCCGCAGCGGCAAAAATATTATATTCTAACCTGCCGCTTTACGGCATAAAGCGCCAGTGGCGCCTTGTACTGCATTGTATTACCGCACCTGCGTATACGCTTCATATGCCTAGCGTATACATGTAGCTAGGACAGGCACGTAGCCAGAGGGGGGGCGCGTGGGGGCCAATGGGGCATTTCCTGGGTCCCCCCCCCCCCCCTCAACAATCCAGCCGAAACAAAATCCTGGCTACGTACGTGAGCTAGGCCTACGAAGCCGTAACTGCGCTAGGTAGTTACATGGAACTGCCTAGCGCAGTTCCATGCAACTGTTGGTTGTCCTGCTATGTTTCTTTCGGAAAATGTTCTAAAATTCCCTTACTATATTTGTCGTCAGAAAAGTAGGAATGCCAGTAAATGTTTAGTGTGGAACCATCCAAGATTACAACATTCGGTTGTGTGGCTGTATTGAGCAAGAATAACATGGTGAAAAACTTTCACATTTCCAACCATTAGCGAAATCCCAAACTTCGTCCCAGTCAGTGACGCTGGATTTTCCTCTCTTTCAGTCGGCGCTTTTGTGCTTGCCATACGCATTTTTGAAATAAATATAATCTAGAAAAAAGCTTTATTTTGATCTTAAAGTACAAAAAATACATTGATTTATGGTTTTTCCCCTTGCTGCTTCTATCATTTATCGGTTGACAATGAGAAAGCACGGAAGGAAAGTCATTTTTAGAAACGTCCATTAACTCAAGAAGAATGGCAGCGTTAAACGACATGTCATTTTGGCGAAAATAATATGTTTTCAACAGGCATTAGATTTTCTAATTTGTCACTTCAAAAAATCTAGTTGTTTAAAAGAATATGTTGTTGAAACTTTAAGCCGTTCAGTAGAGCAACAACAAAAAAATGTGAACGAGCATTAGCAGTACAGCCTAAAAGAAACTAAAATAAAAAAATACAGGAGACGTTTTGACGCCATTGAACGGCGAAAAACGGATGTCTCCAAACCCAAATCGATACGGAAATAACAAAATATGACATATGACGACAAAATATAAAAAAAAGACGGAGAACAGTCGTTTCTCTAATAAATTATCGGAAAAACCGTCCTACCATCGAAGTGCATAAAAAAAATGTTCACGGTATGTTTTGTCCTTTTTACCAAAAGTGAAACTCAATGGAGACGATGCAAGGTTGGTGCATATGCTTGGTTTTTTAGTTTTGCCAGATGCATCTTTTTTGTTCTTTTTGTACAATAAGGGAACGAATTTGGTTTGATATATCTGCCCTTTAATCACGAAAATAATAGCAGAAACTGACGATGGAAAGATCGAACGAAAAAGTTAGATACCGTCTGCTGATTCGGTACTTATAATCCTTACCATTAGCTGATCTCATCCTTATAAAGAAGAAAACAATATATAAACAAACAGGTATGTCTCCAGTTAATGAAATTACTGCCAGACATTATATATAAAAATGTATAAAAAAAGGAGGTGTCTTTGACAGCTGTGTTTTGTGATGCGTCTGAATTGGTAAGCAATGCAAAAAAAAAATAGAAAGGAAAAACACGGTTTATTATTCATATCATTTAACACCTATGACTGTGGCGCAGAAAAATGAAAAACATTTAGGAGACACAGAAGGAAACGTCTCAAACTCAGCTAACAGGTTTATTTTTAGAGCATCGTATGTATACCCACACAGCCACTCTCACCCACCTTGTACCCAGAGACCTCTTTTGCATTAAGCATTTGCAAATACAAAGTCAATACACATTAACAAGGGACCAAGCGGTCAAACTCACAATACAATCATTGCCTGTATGGGTATATATAGAATGCTTGAGAAATAAACCTGTTGGCTACGTCTGAGACGTTCCCTTCTGTGTCTGTTCCTTCGACTAAAATGTTTTCATTTTTCTGCACCGCAAGTCTCATGTGTTAAACAGCATGATTAGCTACCACCTGCTCGCCTGCGCACATAGAGTATTTCCACTAATGGTTTATTAACCTTCTTCGTTCGACTTTCCTGTGTGCAGGGTATTTGAATTTCGTCAGATTTTGGTTCCTCTCTTGCTATAAACCTCCCTTTTTATATGCATTTTTAAAATTTTTTATGTAATTTTTTTTTCACCTTTTCGCAGTTGCGGTCAACTCCTCGCAGTTGCGGTGACGTTCACAAGAAATAATACCGAACAAAACAATTTTATATTAATGTTATTAATTCAATATTTTTGCTGACGAGCAAAATCTCAACCTGTATTTTATATGGTTACGTATTTATTTGTTTTCGTTCGGGATACGATGGACTTAATATTTTGGCTAGAAGTTTTCCATAATATTGGTCGTAAACGAAATACAGAAATGTTATTTTACATTAAAATATTGATTGATTGATTGAACATGTTTTATAATAATAATAATAATAATAATGTTTATTTTTCCATCAAACAATGATGGAGGGAGACCGAGGAAAAAAAGCGGCATCATGCAGCTTGACGAGTCCCCGGCCCCCTCTCACACAAACAGGAGTGGCACAAGAAAAATAAACAAGACGCAATGGCATTCAAAAAGTAAACAGGCGGCAATATTAACGATTTTCGTTGTAACATGATGAAAAAAAGAAAAAAAAAGTAAAGCCCGTACGATTCTCTCTACTCAATTGTGCACAGACATCGGAGAGAGAAGAAGGTAGGGAAATGGAATATGCATAGGGAGGGGGGGGGTACCAGAAATGTCTGTAATCAGATGGAGTCCTGGATGTTTGCTGTCGTGACCATGTCAAACAGCAAGTCGAATACGGTTTGCGGTGCTCTGGTGCGCGACTCAGGTGTATCAAGTCCCGAAGGCATCCTGGGCGCAGCTTGGTTTGCAGTTTTTGAATATTAAAATATTAGAAAACTGTAACCCATTAAAATAAAGCATTCAAAATCGCCGGAGGAGGTTAGGCTTGTTGACTATTTTAGTTGACATAAAACTTTTATATACATTTTGTATTTGTTGTTAAATAATTTTTGTAATTTAATGTACCTGATGGCGGCTGACAGCAACACTATAGCAAAATAAATTAGACGTCGAAATGATGAAGCGGACCACCGTGGCCACCGTATTTTCTCGCACCGGAGTTTCTGGGGTGCGCTTCGTTTCAAACGCTAAAGCCGTTGTTATGGAAGTACTGACAAAATGTAGAGCGTTATTATATTCTTGTTCTTTCATCCAGACCATAGTTTAAAGGCCACCTGGTAGACGTACAGTCTTTACCAATATGAAACACCCACTTGGAGTGCGAGGCTCCAATGGAGGCTGGAGAGGGGACGAGGTCCTGCCCCTTATTTTGGTAATTTCATGGTGCTTCAATGAAAGGGAAGGCGCTTCGTCGGCGCACGCTGATTCTGTTTGACTACGTAATCGAGTTTTGCTCCCCTTGGAGCGATATGAAACTGCTTACAACGCGCGCCGCCCCTCAACCATCCGCCTTCATGGCCGCGTGCTTTAGGTGGGTCTTTTATAATGGAGGAGGCTGTACCTAAATCTTGAGCTTGATCAATTACAAAACATAAGCGGATACCAAAATGACAATTTTTTTACTTTTTCTATATATTCTTAAGAAAGGTTTACCTCACTTCATAGACAAAGGGTTACGCCTGAAGTCTCCCTTCCTAAGTTTCACTTTTTATCTTTTGCATTTACCGGGTTTGAAACTTCGGCTGTCGAAATGACCTTTCCTAGAGAGGTGCGCCATTTCAGCGGAAAAAAAGATAATAATTCATTATATGATTTGATGCCTTTTATGCAATGACAACCTCTCAAACTGCACCTAGACATCTAAATTGTAGATTCTGAAATGTTTTTTTCAATATATAAATAGAGACCTCGAAGTTTATGGGGTTTAAACAACATATGTAGTTGGACACAGTGAGTTAAATTCAATTTGCGAGCATCTCGCTTGCGAAGAGCAATTCACGTAAGGCGTGACTTAACTTTTAACTGAGCACACGATTATACATCTTTAAACCTGAGTTAAACTGGAGTGTGGAATCAGTTTGAGTGATATGATTGAATATTATTTAATTCGCATGACATAGACCGGTGTCTTAAAATATTTCGAATGTGGAGTCCAGATGACCCATTTTGAAAACAAATTCGAGGGCCGATGTTGGCCGGGGGAAGGGGGGGAGACTATATTTTGATCTTTTGCATTTTAGGACAAAATATAGCAATGGTGTTCCATGTTGCTAAGCAGCCAATTATCCCAGCAACAACACCACCGAGAGTTTTTATTGAAAAAAACCTCGTGGTTTTTGCTTTTTGTAAACTCGTTGTTTTACCAGTGACATCTTTAGCTTTGATTTGCTTAAGTGCTTTAGGTCTCCGACTTATGAATGAACATAATTTGAAACGTCGGCTTGCTGGCAATTTTCTATAAAAAAAGAGCAAGCACACTGTCGTTACCCTTTCGCACAATTCACGCGGCGCAACAGGCATGGAAAATATACCTCTTCATACGGCAGCTTTTGCTTTCCTGATGATCTTTACTGTAACATTGAAAGAAAAATACTTATATTTTAAGGGTATATTCTAAAGGCTAAATATCCCAGCGCATAAATTTATCTTTGGCAGTTGCTCCTACTGAGCAAGAGTTGGTGCAGCCGAGGTGCGTCCTTGAGCAAAGAGCTCGCGCATAAACTGTAGGGCTCATGAGTGCACACTGTGAACACTCTGATGCTCTAGCAGCGTATCTGGGTGTGGGACCAGCAGAAACATCTCCAAAGCTCCCCTCCTGGAAACACGAACAGGACTATGTCGGGCTCGCGTCTCTTAGCAAAAAGAGGCCGTACTTGAAACGAATTTGAAATATATTGAATATGAATATTTATTTTGTATTCATTCTGTATTATTTTGTCCGCATTCCAAATACGCACGTAATGTATTCAAAATATGTCATAAATATTAATCAGAAAATAGTTTTAGATATACCAAAAATATAATTCCTTCCCCCTCAAGATGTCATTTGTGTCCTAAAAAAGCGGCTACGCAATTTTTCATTTTTTGGATTTTGTTAGTATATGTATTTTTGTGGTATTTGAAGGCTCTGCTAGATACGTCCCACAACTACACATCAGAAACGAACACAAACACAAACACCCATGACACACTGAACACCTGAATCACAGTCCAGTTGACTGCTCTAGAGCCTTATATAGCCTACATATTCAAGGTAATCATTTGGCCGGGGACCAACTCTGCACTTATTAAGGTTCTAAGTATTCTAACTTCTCCTAGGGAGTCGGTCAAATGGGAAACAGTGTTTTGAATTTCGTGCATGATATCTCTTACTAAAAAGCATTGGTACAACTAATAATAATTTGGCGCAGTCGCTAAAACAATATCTACAAAAACGGCTTCTAGAAGAAATGTTATTGCTTCTCTGCATAGCACCACTCAGGATGAAGCGAGTCAAGCTAGTTTCTTTACTTTAAAATAGTAATATTGCTTTTCTTTACTAGTTGACTATTTAGTATGGTCGTTAACGTCTCTATATTAAAGTCACTGCTCACATCACATACAATGGCGAGTATACACATTCAGTGAAATAACATTGCGCTAACAAAATTCCACGCCAAACATATCTGCTCACAGCTGTTGCTGAAGCTTTCCATCATCAACAAGTGTTGTGGTTGTAGTTCCCGAACCCCGTTTGTGATTGGTGTGCAAGAAACTCATCAGGTGCGTTTTTGATAGAAAAAAGGAAACAATAACATAAACTTCTCTGATTCATCAGTGCAATGCTGCGCAACTCAATTGACAAACTAATCAGATGCTGAATTTAGGCAGTTCAATGTACTCCACATCAGCTTGAAGTGAATTTCTGATAGGCGATCGCTTTTCAATACTTTGGTAGTTTAAGTCAAACTACCAAACTATTGCAGTCAAAAGGTACTTAGGGTATAACACAACAGTATTTACGATTTCCAGGTATTTTAAGAGCATTCTGCGCATATTTTTGATCGCTGCCTTTTTTAGGGTTGGAGTATATTTTGCATGAAACAAACTAATATATTAAGCAATCTAATTGAAAGGTGTTTTGTGCCTACTAATTTAGTATTTCCATATTTCAGAACGCATGAAGAGAACATCAAATGTAGTTTAAATAAAGACATTTTAAAACTATTTTCAAAAATATATTTTAGAACTAAGTAAAAAAAAAGACGTGTGCATTTCCGGTCTGTTTTTTGTGTACTTACATTTATGAGCTGTACTTCAAATACACTCAAATTAGAATGTGGTATATTTCAAACGTCTTAGTTTTCGCTAAGGGATGTGTTGTTTGGTACTTGTCCAAAACAACCGTAGCAGAGGATTACGTTCACAAGTAAGCCTATCGAACAAATCCCCAAGCAAAAATTGAAACGCTTCGAAAGGAACGCAACTTGTGTTGAGGGCCCTGATGTATTTCCTTCAGAAAACATGGCACAACTTCACTGCTACGGTAAGTTGTACCATGTTATGATCCCGAGTAACCATTCAGGGTCAGTCCTTACCGAGAGTGTCCCGCTGAAAGTATCCTATAAGTTGATATAAAGTTGAGTGTTTCCATTGCTAAAAACCAAAAAGAAGGGGTGCAAAATGCTAACGTTTCGAACGATTATCGAATGCTCAAACTTCGTCCTGGTGTGTATATTGTGTTATGTTCTTTTTCAGAAGGCACTTTCGCGCTCGTCATACGCACTTCAAAATAAAATATGAAAAAGCGTAAATTGTAATTTAAAAGTGAAGGCAGAAACATCGATTTACGGGATGTTCCTATTATTAATAAGATTACAATAAGCATGTAGGACGGAAACCTTACATTAACCTCAGATAGATAGCGGCGTTAAACGTCGTAGCATTCTTGCGATAATATTTTATTTCCAGGAGGTATTATATTTTCGAATTTCGCTTTAAATCTTTAGTTGTTGAAAGAAAATACTATAAAATGTAAAAACTTCCAGCCGTTCAGCCAAGGAGCTTTCACCATGCACCAGCAGTATTCCTTAAGACAAAATATAAAATAGAGTCGCTCCCGTGACTTTGAGTGTCACTCAAAAAACGAATGTCTCAAAACGAAGGTAAATATGTAAATACCAAACTATAAAGAGTTGAGGTATTGTACCCTTCCGTTGTTAAAAACAGAAACAAAATTTGAGTACAGAAGTGTTTTTTTTTCTAATCATAAATGTATCAGAAGAGTAGTCGTACCAACGACGTGCATACTAAGCAAAGCTCATGAAGTTTACAATAGTTTTAGTCTTCTTTGTCAGATGTCAGTAATGAAGGCAATGTGGAGTCGGTGGATATGCTTACCTTCCTAGTTTTGACAAATGAACCCTTGTCTTGTACATAAAAAAGAAAACTTGTTTGATATATTCATTGCCCACGAATAAAAATAAAACAGAAAATGTTGATGGGAAAGTCGAACAAAGAAAATCGGTACCGCCTTCTGATTCGGTAGTTATAATCCGCACCATTGGCTGTCCTCGTCGTTCATAAGAGAGCGAACAAAATATAAACAGACATGTCAGATATGTTAATGTAATCATCGCCAGACATTAGATAAAGAAATAAAAAAAATGTACGAAAAAGGAGGAGGCACGGTCGACAGCTGCTACTTTGTCAAGCGCCTGCATTCTATACTGTACGTGAAAAAATAGTATTG
Organism: Ixodes ricinus; assembly: GCA_037355805.1. Lineage (NCBI taxonomy): Eukaryota > Metazoa > Arthropoda > Arachnida > Ixodida > Ixodidae > Ixodes > Ixodes ricinus. Next base: position 756 of record JAZHYW010022197.1, on the reverse strand, counting down.
GCACACTTAATTTACAAATCTTCTTTGTGGGACTTTTCCGGCCGCAGGCTGTGCAAGTTCTCTCAACTATATCCCCGTTTTTTTAACGTTTAAATTTGATTTTTTTGCTGCAATAAAAAAAAACACATCCCGTTTATATGCATTATAAAAATAAAATTGAATGTATTTAAGCTATTTTCCCTCGAGATAAACTATTGCTAATTACGGCGACGTTTAAAAAAAACAATTACTAATAATGCCGATTATATGTAGATGCCGGATAATTTTATTATATTTTGCCAACCAGTAAAAGCTCAACTAGCATTATGAATGGTTGTGCATTTAATTTAATAAATTCTAGATAGAACGAACTCACTGTTGAATGCAGTAGTACTTAAAGGCCGACCTACAAAATCATTTTCCTCAAGATAGCAAAATCCTTCTCTCAACCTTCACGTTTCTCCCTCTCATCTTGACTGCGGGGGGACTCTTTGTTGCTGAATCTTGAGGCCAGATTTGCCGGGAGCTTATCCCGGCTCATCTAGCTCCAACAAAATATGTCCCCCTCCGTCAAGATAGCAGCGGGAGACGGATAAATTGGAGGGGTGGCGAGAAAGACTTTTCTACCTTGCGGAAAAAAATCTTTTTGTAGGTCGGGCTTTAAAGGACACATGCAAAAAAAAACATTTTTTTTAAATAGTTTAGACAGAAAAAGTATGTTATAAAACGAATTTACAAAGAAGAAAGAAAATTTTTAGAGCTATATTTACGGCGCAA
>JAZHYW010022195.1:0-25866 GCA_037355805.1 Ixodes ricinus | reverse complement strand
TACCGTTCAGTTACGTACTCATTGTTGTGCCGCAGCAACACACCAGAGGTCATCAAACCACGGCGCTTTGACCTGGTCACAGACTTTAAGTTGTTCTCGAGCCGGTCACATTGCCACGTACTGTTGACACTGAGTCCCATGGGCATATGACGCCCCACTATTTGTCTTTTACGGTCCCAGAAATCGAGAGCACAATCTTGCACTGTGTCAGAACTATACCTGGAACTTTGGTCTTGGTGACGAAGTGTGCCTGCACTCTTTGCTTGCCCGGTTGCTTTCTGGTTTGCCATAGTGGATTCAGCATTCATCCCCAAGTGGAAATACCTCGAAGAGAACTATCTCTCTCAGATTCGTAGCGTCGGAGCAGCGTCTTGCACACGTCCACACGGCGGCCCTTAATGTCCGGCATACGTTGCCTTGGGACACACCTCAAATGGGGGACACTTCATTACTCTGCAGAATATTGTAAGTAGTGTGGTACACCTAGCCACGACTAATGTTAAATTCTTCAGCAATAATTACTCGGCGGTTTTTGTATACAAGCCGTTCAAATTCTGATATTGAGTGTGGCGTCGTCAAAGTGTAAGCCCGACCGGAAGCGAGGTGCGTCAGTCGGACTTGACTTTCCACTCCGAAAATGTGTGCACCACTCATAGACCAGTCAGAAGTGACATACAGGCACGGCCATATTGCTTTAACACCCTGCAATGAATATTCGTGGGCTTTTCACTCTCTGCACTCCAAAAACAGGATTACTGAGTGCTTCCTAGTGCAGGCTTTCCAAGGGGCGGCCATTTTGAGTGCTGTGGTCACGTGACATTTTTCCGCTGTCCGCGCGTACAGCTTCCCTTTGGTGGAGGGCCACACAATATTTGAAGCACAGCAGTCTATCGCGAGATATCGCGATAGAGGCTCGCCCTCTCCCGAGCGCGGAGAAGGTGAGCCTCTCGCGCTCGGGAGAGGGTGATGTAGCAGCCGTGCTCAGCCTCACGAGAGCGGAATGAGCCCTCGTGCATGGAACGCGCGCACCGGGTAGCTGTGACAGCGCTGTGTGAGCCTCCTCCCGCGCTCGGGAGAGGGTGATGTAGCGGCCGTACTCAGCCTCACGAGAGCGGAATGAGCCCTCGTGCATGGAACGCGCACCGGTAGCTGTGACAGCGCTGTAAAGCGCGTCCTATGGTAAAGATATAAACAACCGTTTAGAGTACCGTTGGTTGAGACTAGCTGAGACGCCAGAAAGTCTGGTCGGTACCATTTTAGTGTTTGTGCGTATGGCGCGCGCTTTGCTCGCCTTCCTAAGTGACACAAACGCACGTGCTGGGCTGCGGAGATCGTGCGCAGGGCTGTGAAAGTGTCAACAAATTTAGAATCGCCTCAAGAGTGGGCTGGCGTATCTGAGAGTGTGCCGGCCACCTGACGAACGCGCATAACTCCGCACCGTTTGATGCTATTCGCATTGACGTAGATAATCATTCCCAAAGGATGGGTTCTGCTGATTTTTTTTATTTATTTATCGACCCGCGGCGTAAGAGGTTAGATAGCCAGATAGATAGATACATAGATAGATAGATACATAGATACATAGACGAAAAGTGCGTGAAGTATCCAAAGAATGCTATTCGCATTAAAAAACTCTCTGCAGCCACGCGATTTTCTTGAGATCGCGTGCTGGCGGTAGTAGCGACCTTGGGGCTGTGTTTGGCTCAAAGCTTGTTGTAACTTCCGGGTAAAGCGCTTTAGTTGTATAGCCTCTTGGTCCAGTAATGCTATAAATACGTCTAGATTGCGAGCAATCGCTTCGATGGTGTTCTTTGCGCATGTTCGGGATCCGCTATTTTAAAATGAGAAAAAAATATCCGGGGTCCCAAGCATGCGCCGTAACATGCCTTGGCACCGTTCCAGGTACCGAAACATGAACAGTTGCCACGCGCAACTGTTCATCTGGTCTCCAACATGCTCGATCTTTCCTAACTTTGCGCACTTTCCGGTAAGTTTGGCTGCAGTGTCGTGTAATGTTAACGGCGGTTTGTGTTGTACTGTAGTCCGAGAAAACATTTCCAAATCTTGCATATTATTTTTATTTCTGAGATTTTCTTAAACATTGTTTTAGTGTTGGAACACGCGATTCTTTGCTCTTAGAGAGTTATTGGCGACGAGATGTTTGGTGGCGCCACTTTGCGGGTGCTCTGCTGTGACGGAGCGGGTAGAGGCGAGCAGACGATGCGCTATGTCACAGCAACGAGTGACTATGTTAGTTCGCATCTATGTCAATTAAAATCTATGAAAGATACGTGTATGACGTTATTGTGGAGTGGATCTTTTCTAATAAAAAAACAGCGCCCCGAAGTTTTTTGTTTTTTTTATTAGGAAAAAAGGGATTGTCCGGTCAACTTTTGTGTTTCAGACAACAACTAAATGATATTGTCATTGTTTTCAGGAATATCTTCCGCACAATATTCGAAATTTAATCCTCTTCCGCACAAGTAATTCAATCTTAAACAGAACCCAACTGCTCATATTGCATCGCACAGCACGGCTTTTTCGTGGGCGACAGCGGAAGCTCTGACGTAACATTATGCAAAGACAGCAGCGTTTTTAGATTAGGTTTGAAAGAGAGCCGCGACATCTCTTGACTGCTGTCTCAGTAAATTAACTTCGTTCTAGGAAAGACGAGATTTACGGTATTGAGGAAGCTGAATTCTTTGGCGATGATCTTTTTGTACGCACCATGTTCATCAAAACCGAGGAACAAGTGAACGCCCGCGACACTGACGTTACCCTGCCTGATGTGACGTCACAAAAGCAACCAGCCATGTGTATCGTCTTCGACATTTGGTGTGCAGTTGCGTACTCATGTTCATAATTGATATAACAAATACTTGAGGCGCCTTTTAATGAAATGGTATCAGGTCTGTCTATATTTCAGCCTACTCTACGTGACCAGCGCAAAAACTAAGTAACTTCCGGATATCACCGGACAATCCTTTTTAAACACCATCTTCCCTAGGAGAACCATGGGGTGATGCGGAGCATCGCGGATCATAATTAATTTATTCCTTCTTGACTGATTTCTTTGGCCGGCCGGATTTGGGCTGCGGCGGACGCGAGCAGCCGAGAAACGCTAGCAGACGACAGCCGCAGAGTTGCGGGGAAAGCTCACCCCACTGGAAAACCCTGGCGTGGCGCTGCGACCGCGCGCCCAGCGCTATCCTCCTTTCGCTCCTCCGGGGAACGCGCGCTACCGCTGCTTATATTCACACTTGAAGGAGAGAGACTAGAGGAGGAGAGTTGCGCATGCGCGCGCGGTGTGAGGAGAAGCGAACGCACGCGAAGTGCACGCAGCTGGTAGAGATAGAGAGCGGAGAGAGTAACGCGCAGCTGTTGGAGAGGGAAGGAGGAGAGTTGCGCATGCGTAGTGTGAGTGCGGACTACGACGCCGCGGGACATAGACCCGAGCAAGAGATGCTCCGCATCTAAAATGTCCAGAAACAAGTCCGGAGCTTAAGATTACAGCTTGCGCGGTGCGCGTCAGGGCTATATTCACTACCTCTCTGATTCCTGTTTTCTTTTTTTTTTTTTTTTTGGGGGGGGGGGGATTTTGGGAGGTTTTTGTAGAAAAAGGTTTTGCATTCACCAGAGTAAATGACGTGATGTCATCTTCGGTGTGCACGCGCGCACAGTTGTGTTGCAAAGCGCCGCACACTTGTTTTAGCTACATTGAGCTTGCCGATACCGACACTTTTATCCAAGCGTGACTCGAAGTTGCTGACAAGCAAATGCTCGACAGCAACTGACGCCTAGCTCCTCCCGCATCGAATGCGTGGCAAGAAGTTTGTCACAACGCGACTTCTGCTCGAAAGGAAAGCAGAGAATTTCATAACTTCTTAAATTGTCGGCCATGGCCCAACAAAGTCAGGCGATCGAATAATTTGTTCTATTCAATTTTGACTAAGAATTGTTTACAAATTTGAATTCGCTCGCTGAGAAGCGCTATAACGCGTATTATGCGCATTTGGGTCCGCAAAATTAAACATGCGAACGGTAGTAGTTCTTACCAGGTGTCTTAGCTCATTTTTTTGGGACGCTGAAGTGCAACGACTTACTAGATTTAACAGATTTCAACTGTAAAAGGGTGGATTACTGGGCTAGTTTGTTGTTGAACGACATTAGTAAAACCGCGCAAAAGGAGGGGACAAAAGTAGAAGGAGCACACAGGACGGACGCTGACTAACAACTGAATGTTTCTTCAAAATTCCGCACGCGCACAGTGTCTCTTTACATGCACGTGCACATCTAATCGCAGATCTTTAGATTTTACTCCGTGTATGACACACGGAATAAAATTGGCACTAGATAAATCCGAACGTTGGCTCGTGTAAACCAGCCGCGTCACACGTAACCAGTGTTGTACACAATCCTCAAAAAAAAAAAGAAACGAAAGCTCGTTTCTTGTTTTTTCTGATTTTGGAACGCGTTCCCGTTACAAGCTCCGAATGTGAAAAAGGAGCTCGTTCCCGTTACAGTTAGAAAATGCAACGTATAGTTACACATACGTTCCATTTGTATTTTGCTGATTACCACATTTAGTCTAGAGAACATTCGAATTTGAATGCCGTGATGGAAGAGCACCAGGAAAGGAGAAACACTCGCAAACAGGGTTTCATTTGTTGATACATTCACCTTTAAAAATCTAAGCTTTAACCATATTCGTGTTTGTGGTGGGCGATTCAGACGAACCAAATATACTGTTACCGCACATTGCACGAGCGTTTTACAATAATTTCACATGTTTCAATCTAACAAAGTCCCTTACTCGAACTTACCAACTCGATGTTGCTGTCCGCAAGACACGCAAGTGAAGAAGAGGGTAGGGCTTTTGGAAGGTCAGTCTTGGAAACTACAGGTCCCCTCTTCGTGAAGGTTGGATTCGTTGTTCAATTTGAAAGTGGGAGACAAGGAGAGAATGAATGAAGCTTAATGTTTCTGTACCTTTCATGCATGACCAATGTTAGGGAAACAAGGGTGTGTCTGATGTCTGGTAACCTGTTCTTTTGTTGTAACTGTAGGTCTCTTTGTGGAAGTTCAGTGATGGCTGTAGTCGGCCTTAGATTTCTGGGTGTATGAGGATTCGTGGAAGCCAAGCAGCTGTTTGAAACGTCCCTCTTTCAGGGTCTTTTCCTTCCGACTAAAAGTTTTGCTTTTTAAACCGCACTCTGGAGAACCGAAAAAAGAATCGTGTCCTGCACCCTGTTACCAAGCGAGGCCTACGCAAAATAAACCCTAAGTTAAGTAACCAAAAAGTTAACAAGATCCTGCTCTTCGTAAAGATATTGTTCTTATATTTTTTAGAATTCCCTCTTATAAATGAAATAAAAATTACCCCACTGGACAAAAGAAAAAAAGGAACGCTGTTCTTTTTTTTTGTTCTAGTAAAAATGTAACGAGTTCCCGTTCCAGTTCCACCAAGGCAAAATGTAACGGCGACGCTCCTTCGTTCCTTCTAAAAGGAACGCGTTCCCGGAACGGCGTTCTGTACGCACTGCACGTAATGACGTAATCAGGTGGGTGACGAAACGCGTATACAAATATGATTAATCACTGTTAAGGAATTGCAGTTCCCTGCTCGTGAAATGTACAGACGTGGCACTGATACAGCGACCTTGTTCGCAGGCAAGTATAAGGACCGCTTCCAACATCTCCAACCACAATCCTTGCAGTGCATTGGCAAGCGAGACCGATAGCCGTCGTTAAGCGAAGCCGCGTGCTCTCGCAGTCTGTCGCTTAAACAACGATCGGTCTGGCCCATATACTCTACCACAGCTGAGTGGAATCCTGTACACAACTTCAGTGGAGCAAGACACAAATGCTCGGCGTGCTTCTAGTCACATTTCTGTTTGTTTAGGTTTAATATTGTTCCCGCTCAACATCGCGAAAATGTTTGACAGTTTGCAGGGGCTGTGAAAACGACATCATCGTCGAACTTGGCTCCTATACGTTTCAAGTTATGTGAGACCTTGTGCACGTAGGGCAGCCCTTCGAACGCCTTTAGCCGTTTCCTACAGTGCCAATTGTCGGGGTTTTCATCTTCTTTAGCAGGGATTCGGCCATTCCTCCCAAAGGAAGGAAGGGGGGGGGGGGAACCTGCCTGGTTCAGGTGAAGTGCTCGACGGTCAAAGCACCTCGCGAACTTTAGTGCGCACGGACGCGTGCTCGTCGCCACAGGTTTCACAGTGCGCAAAGGGTAAAGGCCCTTGTGCTGTTTGACGTGCATAGCACGAAATCAAACGGCACTAATCACTCATACGTAGTTCACACAACATTGACGCCTGCAGGAAAAATACGGTCGCATGAAACAGTCATTGTACTAGAACAATATAAATAACAGATGGACAATGTATTTATAATGCAATTAAATGCAAATGTTGCAAGCGAGCCGGACAAGAATGACGAAAACAATCCCTGAGCAGGGACAAAGGACAAACACAAATCTCAAACAGAGGTATAGACCTTTTCATTTTAGTAGTTGCCTCACCGGCGGATAGAGGGCGCTGATGCACTCGGCGCCATTAGGTTGCTTCAATTTGGTTGGTTTCGGTTTCAACGTGAACGCGGCTATGTTGCTGTTTTACGTTGTTTTTGCTTAATTTTGTGATACGATTATTTTCCTTGTAGCACACAACCAATGAAACAGTGGTATTGAGCCACTTTGAGGACTACGAGGTGTATTTGAGCCTAAATTGCGGGCTTTTTTTACCAACTCCTTTGATGTATCTGATTATGGTCGGTTGCGAAACGCCTGACTGATGTACAGGGAAGATTACCATCGTCTACGGCCGTACCCGATGACACCAGTTTCCAGAAAAACAAACTAATGAAGAGACTAACACGTGAATATAAAGAAGCATATCGACAGCTTGATTAGCAATGTGCTGAATCAGCCAGAACAGATGAACTCGCGAGTTTACTACTCACTGTTTGGTTTTTGTGGGCACCCAACCTTTAGTGAACTTCGCAGACTAAAAACGTATCGTGTAATGACGCAGATAATTGATATAAACAAGTAGTATCGTCTCGGCCTCTTTTTTTAATTCAGTACTTGAGCATGTTTTGACAGGCCGAGTAGGAAATTTCTTAAATTATCAACCCTGCTAAAGTACTCATAAGCAGCATTTCGCGATATTGATCCTTGGAAATAAATTATTTTTATATGAACATTTGCTTACTCAAGATATGATATAAGTGACAGGCCCGTCAAATTAAATCTGACATTTGTCTTCCGTAAAATTGGCCAAATAAAATTAAAGGCTGCAGGAGGAGAAATACCTCGGAAAGTTTGGCTGAATTCTAGCGCTAGGCAACACTTCACAGACCTGTGTGAACAAATATTTCTTTGTTTGAACAGATTCGCTTTGTAAATTTCGGCGTCGCCAGCCACCAAAAGTAAAGCTCTATTCGCCATCGACAATCCTGGACTCAAGTAATTGTTATGCAAACGGCTTTTTTTTTTTTTCGGGCGTTAAATATTGCGGATTTTAGATACTGGCAAAAATTAAAACAGCGTACGCTAAAAAAAAAAAAAAGCGTCGTCATTATTGCGCATGTCCCGAACCCAAACCGCGTTTTGGATTAGCAAATAGAAACGACGTTATTTCTTTGTGCACGCTATTCCAAAACTCGCTACTGTTGTCGTGGCAGTTTCTTACGCGGGAAGTCCCAACTGGTTATCTAAATATAATCAATAAATCACTTAAATGACTGTCGAAATGGGAGCGAGCACGGTATACATTTTCTTAAACTTCATAAGTAAACCGACCAACCGAACGATTACGTCGCAAAAAAAGATTGAGAACCTCATACACATATGTAGGTGTGATATTATGAACAAACAAATCGCCTGATGTTGACGTAGCAGTACTTCTAGCCTCAGATAAAATACAAGTTAAACGTTCGTTGTCTATCTCCTCCGCGAGTTTCCTCACATAATCAAAAGAAACAGATTTCGATATATTATAAATACGAAGAACGATACTTTCAGGAAATACAGATAGTCTCCTTGCGCTGACTATTCTTGACGCCTTCCGATCCTAAATGCACGATATAAATATACGCGCTTCTTACTGAGAATGTTCCACCACTATTAGTAAACAAACCTCAGTTGTCATAAGGACCTTTGAACCCTCGTGATGTCTTAGTCGTCGAGTAGACGTATCGGGCTACAGTTTCCGAAGTAAGGCAAGAAAGCGCGGCGAAACGCGACGAAAAACACGATTACAACCAATACAACGCATCCGCCAAGGCGCGGAGGGAGAGCGGAGCAGCAACTTGAAGCAACCTCATACTTCGTTTCACCTTATGTTGTACCGACAGCCAAGGCTAGAAGCGCAGAGCTCAAAGCGTTGGCAGCTGCAATCATATTTAAGCGTCTACCTTTTTTGCGGTTTCCACGCCTCTTGGTGGTTCGGGCAAGCCAGGAGCACGGAGCGAGTAACCTAAATATCAGTGCGGTCATATTTTAACCGGACGACATGGAAACCTCCTCCACTGACGATGGCTGACCCGCGGTCACCTAGAGTGTCGCAAAATGTGACGTCTTAGGTCCTGGCCATACTACTGGTCAGAGCCGCTAAAAGCTTTCTTTTTAGTCGAGATACAAAATATAAGTGTCGCGAACCGTTTCAATTATGTATGAAAGTAGTTTTTGTTCAGTATTTTAGATCAAGAAAGAAACAAAATGCAGTTTATAAAGTACGGAAACAAGAAATGACCCGTCGACATACCCGCCACCAAGCGGCGGAAAAACGGCGCATACTAGAAAGGGCTAGTGTGGATGAGTCGCCGATGAACGGCGAGCGTAGAAAGGTCCCGGAGCGCAGAAAGGCCATTTGGCGGTATGGCAGCGCGAAGTGGCTCCCGTTCTGTACTGATCTTTACCCTGTGTTTGCTGTCGTTTGTGGCCAATGAAGTGTTAGCGCCGAGAATAGTCTTTAATAGCGCAGCAAATGCAATGCGAGCCGCCCTGGCCGCCCGCTTCATACAGCCGACCCAACACACGGTTTAGTGGCGCTCCCCGAGCTGGTCCGGGTATCGAACCCTGGACCTCTTCATTGCAGGTGGAGCGCTCTACCAACTGTGCTAACCAGGGGTTAGATGTCAGTAGAGCAAACGGGTTTTATCAGCTACCACCAGTCTAACACCAACAAGGGTGAAGCTTGCAATTTAAGGTTATAATTATTATGCAATCAAATGCAAAGGTGCAAGCGAGCTGGACACGAATGACGAAAATAATCCCTGGAGAAGGGGAACACGAGATTTTTTCGGACGCGCACCAGTCACCCAGCTCTGTTTGGAGATTTGTGTTTGTCCTTTGTCCCTCTTGTTCCCCTTCTCCAGGGATTATTTTTGACAATGTATGTAAACTAAATAAACTTTGGGGGGGGGGGGTTGAATAAAAGTCGAAAATTCACACTTCAGTGCTGCAAATGTTTCTTAATGTAAAAACAAAAAAAAAAACATTAACAGCAAGCCTTGCAGACAGCCAATAACTGTTCACGAGCAGCGAACATTCCCCTCGCCTTCCCCCTGCTGCCTCCTGTGACGCGTCATGTAGTAGTTCCTCCGAAAACGGCGGAGGCCGGGCTCAAACGGTAAAGGATGAGAGGCCGGAGAGATGCACACGAGATAAGCTTAATGTTTGGGAAATATAACGCTATAAACAAAGCACTATATAGCTTTTAAAGGCAGAGATCTTCACAGCAAGCTTTATTCCACATCAAAACAAAATGATTGACAAAGTTAAACAAGTTCTGCATCCAAAAGAATGCAGAACTTACGAGTTTACACATTAAGTTTATTTATGGACATCACGAAAGAACTTGACATACAGCATGTTTTATTAATAAAACCTCCATATTATTTGTACGTGAATTAACTAAATAAAAAGGATGATATCAATATGTATACAAATGGCCTTGACAAACTAGTAGTAAAACATGGAGTACCTCCTCAAGGATCTATCTTGGTACTTTCTAATTTATGCGAAAAATAAAACACGCCGAAAACCGTTACAATCCCACGTATCTTGGCAATCGATATCGCACTTGCGAATCACGGGCAAAAAATCACTAGAGCGAGCTACGAAGTTTTCATGTGACGGAAACGGATACCGCAGATCACGAACGCTGCAGATTCGCGTGTCACGGTGCGATAAACACAAGGAACCCGCTGCGAAAGCGACTGTCGCATGCAACCCCGCAGATCGCACGCTTGATCTAACTCCCGTCCGACATCGAGTCATCGATATCCAGCGGGAATCGGGAGATGTTTCAGAATTTTTTATGCTCTGAATATTCAGCCCCAAAAAAACGGGAGAAGCGATCTCCCGGGGGCGGGCGTTCATACGGGATTTTATGGCACTGATAATTTTCAATCGTTTGCAAAACATTTTTTTTTTTTAAATTGATGTTGGAGTTTAGGGTAAAATAACATCATGATTCTGTTTAATGGAGTAAATCAGATTTATTTTATTTAATCGCTGTAGCTATAGTCAGTTACAGGTGAAGAAAAGTTTTCGAGAGAAAGGAAGGATGGGGAGGAGGAAGCAGACTAAACGCTGAAGAGAGGAGGAGGTTTCCTCGTCCTTTCTCCAGCATTACCGTCTGCTTCCTCCTCACCAAACTTCCTCTTCCTCGAAAACTTTTCTGAACCTGCAAATGACTATAGAAAATAATGACTCTTTATCACTACACGTATTTTTTAAACATGGCCGATTGAGATCAATACGCCTGATCACTGAATAACAATGAGAACGAAAGAATTGCTGTAAATTTAAAGCACAGTTTAATTAGCAACTTTTAACTAATGTAAAACCCCGGCAAAAAAATAGAAAAGCTTTCTTTTCTAGAATGTTTTATTTGCTTTTTTTTTCGCGTCCTGATGGACGTTTGTCAGTTACCTTCCACTTCGTGGAAGGTAACTGAAAGTGGGTTGGAAGGAAGAAAGAAAACTTAATGCTACGACTTGCTCAGAAGAGCATTGCTTTTGCTCATCTTTAGCCTGATATAAATCCCGGATGAGGTGCCCGCAATCTGACGGGGGCATATTGCGGAGAAGGCGCCGTGTAACCGAGCTTCCGGTTGCACGTCAAAAGATCCCCAAGTGGTCCAAATTAATCCTCAGCCCTCCGCTGGGGCGTGCCCGATACCCGTCGTTGGTTTAACACATAAAACCCCCAATTTTTTTTTTTTTTTGAGCCTGATATAAATCTTTTTTTGCTTGAGGATTCTTTGATTTCAGTACAAAAGAAGTTCACCCAGAAAGCATCAAATGATAAACAAACGATAAAAAAAATATTTTCGAGACTATTTTTGCGGGAAAGGGATTATTTAAATTTTAGTAAAAGTAGTCTGATTTGTGTCTTCACCGTGGGTGTGACACTAATAATAATAATAATCTTTATTAGAGACAATAGTGGTATAATCTGGGTGGCTCGCAAGCCTAGTTAGATAGACCGCACGGGTCAGCGTCGCAAGAATCTGCAGCGTGTAACTTATTTCGTTTATCTGAGCGCAAGTAAATACAAAAACATGTAGCTTTCACCAGGAATACCGATATTCCACTGTATAACCGCATGACAAAGCACAGACTATCTCCCGACTTCCAGCCATGTACAGTGGCCACGGAAACCACGGCGTGATGACAGGAAGGTGCAGTTATCTGCTCCGTTAGAGCCAAGCTCTAGAAATCTTGTTTCTTGAACATGAATAAATTTGTCACAAAGCTTTGGTCGTCGTCAAGATCCGTCAGTGGCGCCATTTACCCTAATTCAGCATAACCATCCCATCTCCACTGCTTCTGTGACGAACGGGCAAATGTGCATGCTAACCTTTCTTGCTCGTCCGAGATCGGCACCCGGATGTAGACATCAGCGATGTCGACTATACTTCGTTTCAGCTCCGTCCGAGCGCAGCCAAAGGCTGATGGACGGTTCGCAACTTCGAGAAGAGTATTCCTACGCACCACAAAGTAGTCCGCCAGAGTATTTTTTTTATATATAACTGTTTTGTGCGTAAACATTGCACAATATTCCAGATGTGTACTGCTAAGAATAATTTGCAACTAAAGGAATTAAATATATGAAGTTTATGTTTTTAATAATATATGTAAATGCATGTGGTTTGGTGAAAACACATACATCCGCTGGCAACACGGCAGCAGCGCTTGGTTTTTCTGTGTGATTTCGCTCGCGTAGTGGTCGAGTCATCTGCTTCTGCTTTCCTCACCGAGTCGCTTCAAAACGTCCTTTCACAAAGACACGTTTGGGCGTCAGGCGACAGAGGTCGTGATTAATGCCTACTTTCAAATTCGGCAGGAGACTCCGGTCGCGTCGTACCGCGAATGCGTTGTAAACAAGAAAAGCGTCCGGCCCACTACAATTCACTAATACGCGGCGAAATCAGGGCACCTCTTTACCTGCCTATCACATTGAACGCCGAGAAGCTGGTGGAAACTTGGAAAGGACCGCGTCTCGAGCCCTGGTATATCCAGAAAATACAATGGAAACATCAACGGCCGGGTCATCGGGAACCTTGCATTGTGTACTTACATCTCGAAACTATGCCGAAATGGTGGAAAGCTCGGGCACTGACGCCAGCGGCCAGCCTACGTACTGACATCCCCTGTGGCTATATTTCTGAACTTGGAAGGGCACTTTTTAAATTTGTAGCAGACGATACCGTTGATACACCCGTAGCAGACGAAATACTCGGCGAGCACTGGTGGCGCGGACGACCAGCGGCGCAGCGGAGTGATACAAAAGTGCAGGCGAGATCGCGTGACCTATTGCCGGCGTGTGATTGGCTCCGGCCACACGTAGCTTTGGCTGCGCTCGGACGGAAGCTGAAACAAAGTATAGTTGTGGTGTTCCGACATTATCGAACCGGAGCTTGCAAAGCTCTCGATTCAGGGCAAAACCTCCGGACTACCGGAGAACGAAAGGCGTTCGTAAGCGTTCAAGAACACAACCGGAAGCTGTCCGCCCCCCATGATCAAGCCACAGCAGGGACGGAAAATGGTTCGGTTACGGTTACGGCTACCGTTTTGTCTTCAAATCGGTATTGTTTCAGTTTTTATCATTTCAGTTGCCGTTATAGCCGTCCCTAAAAACCGTTTTTCTTTTTCCTTTTTTTTTCGGTTTGATGTCTTTTTCAATAAGCCGACATCTCCTTGTCATTCGAGTTTGGTCGCACATAACGAAGGCGCCTTTGAGGCATTTGATACTGGGCATCGGGGCTGTGTTATAGGCAGGAGAGTCTGGTACTCTGCCGGTTCAGCCTCTGGATGCTCATGTCTTACCTAAACGACCAACTCAGTCAAGCTGTTTCTTTTAGAGAGATTCGCGAGCAGACTATGCGTGATCTCATGAATAAAATAACTATTTGTATACGTTTAACGTCATGATACTTTCATTATATAAAATTTATAATAACGTTCATTAGCCGGAGATTACACCACCAAAAGTTAATTATATTTTAAGATATTGGGAATCAACCATTTAAACTCAGTTAATTAAAATCAACTAATGTTACCTAGTCTACCGGGCGACCGCATTCGCTCAAATGAACACCGTCATTTGATGAAACATGAAAAGAACTGTGTGTGTCTGTGTTCGTCCTTCATGTGTTTTATTCTTTCTGTGTATTCTGTAGTTTTCAACGCGCTCTGCTACGTGTACTGATGAAACATCGTTGACGAGGTTTCGTTGAAACTGGGGAGGGCCCCGGAAAATTTGTTGGGGAAAAAAAAGAAGGAGTTGCGGTCGGGGAGGTCCCCCGGCGATTTTCTGTGAGCAGTTTGTTGTGGGGAAGCAGACGACGACTTTCAGAAGCACAGGAGCAATAAGCCTGCGCTCTTCAGATTGGGACTATTTCCCAGGTTTTCAAGAACGTACTAGATTAAAGGAGCTGTGCAACGATATTCAGTTGGAATGTTTTTCACTTTACACGAGCTTACTGGCACTGGTGGGACTCAAGGATACTCGCACGCAACGCCACTGGCCAAGAAACTCCTTTGTTGCGGTGTAATTTCAAGGACAAAAGCGATCATTTTCATTCAATCTCTCTTTTGCAAAATTTGATGACGTAGCGTGGGGATCGCAGTACACCCAAGTGACGATATTTGAATGCGGTTCATAGATTGGACCCGAGCATTGCGTGGGCGCTCGATTTGGGCTCGTGATAATTACTAGCTCGAGAAGCATTCCGCTAGTGGCCCGTGTCCAATCGCTTCAACGACGACAATAGCCGAGCCATAACAATGTCTGGAACTCAGCACGTGTCCTGTGCTTTGCCAACCCCAGCGCGTGGCTATGATCAACATTGGCGGCATATAATCCATTCCAGGTCACGTGGCCGCTTGTTCTGGCTGCGAGTTGAGGGGGTGAACGCTGCTCGTTTTCTTTAATTTGTTTCTGGGACTTCTATTGCGTGGGGTGAAAAACGAACGCGTGTTTCATAGGTCATCAACGTCAGGGATCCGTTCTAAGCGGTATTTGCGCAAAGTACAAAAATTGTTGCATCGCCCCTTTAATGGTTTTAATTTCGTATAGCTGCTTTCTTAGCATTTAGAACTTGGGTTGTTTTGTTATTAGGGAGTTTTAGAATAACGTACGCAATTTTAGCGCACGCTAGCGCTAAATTTAGCGCTTGAATTAGCGGGCGCGACGCAAGAGAGTTTTAGAATAGCGTTTCTCCGTCGCGACGCAAAAGCCCAAGCATCTCGCGCTTGCGACGCCACCAAGATACAGTCACAATTTTTATTTAACACACGAAATGCTGTAACTTTAGAAAAAAACAAGTTTTTTGGTCCAGAGTACCACTTCAAAATTGTTTAAACATGAGAATGCGACGCGAGCGGTTGACCGGTCGTGTCCGCTTGCGTCGCCTCGGCAAGAGAGGTCTCGTGTACTGACCTTCGCACATCGTACCTTCGCCGAGAAATGTTCGCGCGTCGAAAGCATCGAGTTGCCCGTGATCGTTGCCAAACCGAGTCCTCCCGTATTGAAAATCGCAGTCGCGAGGATGCCGCCGACGTCGCACTCACGACGCCGCCAAAGCAGCCGCCGACGCCGCCGACATAATCTTGGAAGCCGCCATTTTTTTAAACTCTGCTCGTCTTGGCTTTAGCCAACTTCTCATCACGAATCCTCCTTGGAGAAGCACAAAGACTCTTTGCGTACGCACGCTATTTCCGAGAAATAGCGCACGCTAAAATTGCGCACGCAAAGCGCAAAACCTGGTTTGCGTTCGGAGCATGCGCAGTGGCGACGACGCTATTCTTTGCGCACGCAAAGCTTTAGCGTGTGCTATTATAAAACTCCCTATTGTATTTCACAACGTGAATTATAGTTTTTTTATCGGGACTGGGTCAATCCTGGGTAAAAATTTGTTTCCCAAACTTATTTGAAAGGGGCTGTTCCTATTCCGCTTACAAATTGCCACGGTGCGCTGAGCCGAGGGTATTAAAAATATTAACACAATTAATTATATGTAACAATAAGCGACCAGCGTTTAGCCAAACATCCAGAAACAGAGTTTCCAAATCTGCTAGAACAGCCTAAACACGTAAGAAGAAGATATCGCATTCCAAATCGTCTGCGTCCCCAAAACAAAGTACCCACAAAAAATCGCCCGGGGACATCCCCAACCCCAAATCCCTTCTTTTTTTTTTTTTTCACAACAAACTTTTCGGTTTTTTTTTTTTCCAGTTTCCTTCTCACCCCCTCCTCCTATCTCTTTATTCCTCCTCTCCTTCCTTCCTTCCTCCTCTCCCTCCTTCTTTCCTCCTCCTCCTCCTCGAGCGGACTGCGACGCCAGACGAATCTGTACCCGTCGTTCACTCATGCGAGTGCCTCCCGACCAAAATATCCAAACTTCCCACATAATCGTGTATTATCTCCCGATGAAATATTTCCAGAATAGAAGGGCACATACCGTGGAAGAGTTGAACAACCGAGAGCCACCAAGCTTTCACTCGCTAGTCGCATACACGACAGAAACGCACTCTGGCGCCCACCGACGTTCGGCTAGCCGTTTTGTAAGCTTCTGATGACGCCGTTCTGATGCCAACAAGTTGGCATCAGAACGGCGTCAACGGCATCTATTGGCTCCCAAAAGACACGTGTGCGGAGAAGTTTCTCTTGTTTTGTTAAGATCGTCGCGGCCACGGGTATACCTCTGACCACAGCGGAACTGTCACCGTGCGCCTTAGCTCGGCAACATCTATGGTTCTATGAAAACCAATAAGAGCCTCGAAGCGAAATAAGTGGCGGCGCTCCACGCGAGTTTCTGATTCCGTGGTGCATTGCCACATGGTTTACTCGGGCTCTCTTATTGGCCCACTGGCCCTGTAGGATCCAGCGTTTTCTAGGTTAAGCTGAAATGGAGCGTAGCAAAGGAAGCATATGCCGCCGGCGCTTCCGTTAGCAGCGGCGCCGTCCCAGCCGTCCCGACGTCTGAAACACGGACCCGCCGCCAGCTCCGCTCGCCGACACTGTCGTTTTCGCGACCCGACTACACCCCCCCCCCCTCGTTTCCCCGGCTAATTTCGCGAAGAAAGTAAGCGAAGTGGAGAATGAATGAATAAAGACTTTATTTGGCCCAAAGGAAGATGGATTCCGAAATCTGTTGAGTCCGGGCTCCCCTTCGTGCCTGTGTTGCTCAGGTGGTGTTGGGAAGTGGTCCCCCTAGAGTGCCCTTCATGTGCGCTTCGCATAGAGTGATGCCAACTGCCTGTTTCCCTTTCCACACCCTCTTCCGCCGCCATTTTGTTCCTCATTGTTTCCCCGTGCGCCGGAAAGTGGCCTTTGTGTCCATCGGTCCTCCCATCCGAGGGGCGCAAATGCTAATCCTCCCTCCGTGGGTTCCACAACGCTGCTCCGAACTTGTGAGAAAAGGTGCTTGTTTCCGGGAGGGTTATAAGCCCCACGGATTATCGCCGAGAAACAAAATGGCTGCTGGTTTGTCGGCGAGTGGTATTACAAAGGTGGCATCACCCTAGCAAAGCGCACATGAAGGCTCCCTAGGTCCCCCAGGGTCCTGGAGGATCCAGGTCCTGGGTTGCACCTCTCTTTCCGCGAGTTGTACGATGGCCAGTTGGGTGTCCTTGCTGGGGCTTACAACCGCGGCCTCCCATTCGTTACTTGTCTTAAAGACCTTAGGTACGATATATGGGCACTTCCATAAGATGTGTTGCATGTCTGCCTTATCCCCGCACCTCCGGCAGCTGGGTTGGTAAAGGTCGGGATGTATCTTACTTAGTATGTGTGGGTTCGGTAGTGCATTGGCCTGTACCTGCCTAATTATTACTGCCCTGATGCCTTGTGAGTGTCTTGTGTGGTTCCGGATACCTGGCCCTATCCGAGCGGTAGTGTCTTAAAATGTCCCTGTAGCCTGTTAGTGGGGTCGGGGGTTGAGGGGCCTGTGTGGTGTCTGCCTGAGCGGTTAGTTCGCGGGCGAGACTGTCGGCGCGCTCGTTTCCCTCTAGACCCGCATGGGCTTGTGTCCATCGGATCGCGATTTTCCCTTTAGTGGGGCTATACGTTAGTAGTCTAAGAGCGGTGTTTGCAACTGTACCCCGTTCCAATCGTCTTATGGCGTCCTGGGAGTCCGAGATGATTGCCCCGTCCTTCCCGCTGCGTCCTATCTCATTTATGGCGAGCGCGATGGCGCACTCCTCGGCTTCTCTCGTGTTTCGGGTTCTCACGGAAGCGGTGACTGTCGCTCCTTCGTTTGGTGCTATGGCCACTATCACGTGTGCCCTCTCTTGTGGGTACGGTGAGGCGTCCACATACCATACGTTGGGTTTGTTGCCCCACGCCTGTTGCAGCGCCCTGACTCTGTGAGTTCGTGTACTATATGGTTTTCGGCTTGGGTTACGGTTTCAGTCCCTATATCACAGTGCACAACTCGGAAGACAGTGTAAGGCATTGAAGAGTACCTCAAACTTCGATTTGTTTAATTTTTAATGTGAAAGCATTATATGCCCCATTACCGCGAAAAACCGGCGTCGTCGGCGGCGTGACCGAGCGATGGTACCGAAAATGGCCGACGGCGCAAAGAGTAAAAACACGTCAAAAACGCTAGGGATTGACGTCAAATGTCTCAGGTAAACAAATTAAATTAATGGATTTGATATGATACTGTTCCCTTGAACACGAATAGACCAAGAAATAAGCGCCGAAATTTCGTTGTAGTCTCCCTATCAGGCACACCAATCTCTTGTTAAAAAAGACACGGAAGGGAATATTAAAACGAATTAAACGATTAGCAAAGAGCACCTGGTGGGTGTCGCTAAAGCCTCGTTTGTAATGGCCGTCTAGGAACCTTGACAGGTAGTGACGATAACTGTCCCGCTATACGTGGCTTGCACATGACGTCATTGAAAGAGCGCTTCGATGACCTCCAGAGAAAAGGGGAAGAAGGAGCTCCCCTCTTATCAGGATTTTCTTTGTGCCTCCCGGATATGCACAGACGTCGCTATTCTCCTCCCACAGGATTATAGAAGATTAGTCTGTCACTCAAAATTCTTACAAAAGCAAGTTCCCTCTCCCCTTTTACATGGTGGTCAAAAGTATGGGATGTGACGTCAGTGCAAGGAGCCTATAGACCTTTTCTGCAAGTGCGCCGCCATCTTGAATTGACGTCACTTCCAGTATGGGCGAAAACATTGTTTTTCCTTTGCCACGCCAATAGAAGGCATTTAGGATATAAGCGTAACCGTCACACTTTCCCGTTTTGCCTATCTTTTTACTATTTACAGGTTGAACCGTTTTATTATTTTTTCGTCGCCCATACCGGATACGCCTATTAGGTGACTGGGGACGAGAGTACGTGACTGTGGGACGAGAGTACACTAAAAGGTCTATACATGCTTTGAACCTGACGTCATCCCGACAGCTCTACGGCAAGCGCAAGAGAAGAGGAGAGGAGGAACTCCCCACTCAACGGGTCTCTCTTTTGTGTGTCCCACACGTTGCTATTCTCCATCTACAAGAGAAGATGAACCCGTCACTCAAAATTCACACAAAAGCAGCTTTGAGGTTAGTTGCGGTGGCCCGATCGCTGGCGTGCTTGGAACGCTTCGGTGGCTGGAACTGCTAGGGCATCCTGACGACGTCAGCCTCGCCGCCGCTTTGCTCATCCCGAGACAAACTACGTCACGATTGCGCCGGATGTGACGTGCTCTCCGCTGGCTGCTCTCCGAGCGCTTGCCAGAGTGGACCATTTATAACGAAAAATACAGACATCAGGCTCAAAATACTAACGTGTGATTGTCATTTACGGATATTGTGGATCATATTCAGCCTATTTCTGAACACGATGGGTATACTTCAAATTTCGTTGAAGTATCCCTTTAAAGTATCAATGGTGCTTTTCCCAAAGCTATCCAAAGTACATGGTTGCCGAAATTAGAGTTTTAGTAGATCGTGTTTTCAGGCCACGCTATTTGTAAAGGGAGCTCGTGCTGCCACTTTGATGCATGCGCTGAAGCACGCGCCCATAGCGGTTGCGGGCCTTTGAAAAAGATCTTCTAAAGCTCCCTAATATGAAAAGTAGCAAGCGCCGATCGTCTGAAACAAGTGCATACCTCATGAATGCCTACAAAAACATTGATACACAAGCGCTCACACAACACCCGACAGGCTGCCGCACTTTTTCATTTTGCAACAAACTCAGTGGCGCCACCTATTGGGTAGCCCCGGTACACTTCCGGTTCACGTATATTTCCTAATTTTTAGAGCGCAGCTCTATAAATTTCTCTGCTAAATTTAGCGGAACAATTCCCCGCCAAATTTGGCGGGAAACTTTTTGCGCTAAATTTAGCGGGGATATTTTTCCGCTAAATTTAGCAGGAAAATCTTCCCGCTAAATTTGGCGGGAAATTGTTCTGCTAAATTTAGCGGGGAAACTTTTCTGCTATATTTAGCAGGAAAATTTTTCCGCTAGCGGGAAAATTCCCGCTAAATTTAGTGGAAAACTTTGCCGCCCACTTTAGTGGGAACATTTTACCCTCGTGACGTCACGTGAAATTTAGCAGAAAACTTTTCCGCTATATTTAGCGGGGAAATCGACGTCACGTGACCTCAACACCAATCAGTTTCCCGCTAAATTTAGCGGGAAAATTTCGCTAAATTTCCCGCTGAATTTAGCGGGAATATTTTCTCGCTAAATTTAGCTGGGAAATTTTCGCTAAACTTGGCGGGAAATTTAGCGAAAATTTCCCATTAAATGGGAGGGGAGCAGGAGAGGAGCAGGGGCATACCCTCCCTTCCTCCTCATCCATTCGAGTGCGAGTCCGTTTGGATTGAAATACATCTCCGTGATAACAATAGCTTACTTATAGGCACTTTTTATTTTCTTCTTAATGTCGACGGATCTAAGTTTTCTGACCAATTAGATAGGCTAGGGGATAAATTGGATGTGGATCAACATCGTATACTCAAACTTGGTGATTTCAATATTCCTGAAATTAACTGGAATTTGGTACATCCTTCACTGTCTGCTCATAGTGCATCATTTAAAGCGAATGCCCTTTTTTCGTTTGTTAACCTTCTCGGATTTACCCAAATGAACGGTCTTCATAACTCAGCAGGACATGTGCTGATTTGGCCTTGGCCAACTTTCCTATCGACAGCCTGATGTATGTTTTCAAATCCGCTTGTTTTACCGGATGTTTGGCATGTTCCTCTTTCTGTTTCCTTTTATGATTTCTGTGAGGAAGGTAGCACAAAAACCGTGAGTCGCTTGCTTTCTCAAGAGACGATTACTTTGGCCTTTATCAACATTTAGATAATGCAGATTGGGCTTCCATATAGTAAGTATGACCGATGTAAATAGTGCCGTTGAAGTGTTCACAAACTATATCGTAGATGCACTTGAAAGGTTCGTTCCCAAAAAGCGTCCTTACACAAGTCGTTATCCGCACTGGTACTCCAAGGAGCTTAGATCAGTTCTAAGAAAAAAATGGCATTATCATAGGAAATATAAGTTTGCAAATTCCGCTTTTTGGTACCTAATTTTCTGAGTCGCGTGCGCTAGCTAAGACATTGTTGAAGCGCGATAAAATTTTACACCGTGAGTCAGTAGAGCGCAGCTTAAATCGTGACCCAATGCTTTTCTGGCGATATGTAAAGGATCGCACAACTACAACTTCGTCATCAACAAACATAGCTGACTCGTTAGGTAATATGCTGTCTGAGCCCGAAGATGTGTCAAATGCATTCGCGAGTTATTTTAGACCGCGCAGCTCTTAGGCGCCCGTTTCCGGCATTGAGCGGCGTCGGCTCGGTAACCGCAAGGTCAGGTGACCCCCCAAGGTCACTGTTGGAGAGATCGCGAACGAGAGAGCCGAGACAGGGATCGTTCCAAATGAAAGGCTCCATTTTTAATCAATCGTCCAAACCGATCGCAAGCCCTGCGCGAGCTCTGACCGCGTGGTATCCCCCGAGCTCGCGCCATCGCCGCCTACTGGCATACCGTCTTTGCCAGTATACAACATTCTTCCCCCTCAGGAGAAGTTGTCCGAAGTGAACCGGGAAGGAGGCCTCCGGGCTCGAGAACCTCGTCGCAGCGGAATTTCTGGGTTCTCTTGAAGTGGCGATGCTTCCGATGACGAAGCGGAGGGTGTTGAAGCAGGGTCGATTTTTAACTTTGACTCTGAAGCAGGGTCATGGACCATTGAACTAGCCTGGCTTGTCCTGGGACTGTCAGGCGTTTCTTGAGATGCCGGCGAATCGCCGAATGGACAGTCTCTTTGTGCTTCGCACGGCGAGGTACTTGTTGGCTCCCGAGGTGTCTGCCGACGTCTCATGTGGTCGGCATGCACGAAGCGTACCTTTCCTTGTACCTGTACCAGATAGGTCACAGGGCTGACGACCTTTACCACCACCCCGTCCTCCCAGGAACACTGGCCTTGTACCGTCTTGACAAACACGTTGTCGCCCAGTGTAAATGATCGCATTGGAGCACGATCCAAGTCGAGTGTTTGTTTCTGTCGCGACTGTTTGTCGCGCATGTCACCAGTAAAGTTGGGCCTCAACAACGAGAGTTGAATTCGTGGTTGCCTCTTCAAAAAGAGTTCTGATGGAGATAGTTTTGTCACCGTTGATGGCGTGTTTCTGTAAGCCATAAGGAAGTCGGAGAGCTTCTCTTGTAAGCTTCGCATGGACTTGGTGAACTGATCATGAAGAACTTGCTTCAGCAACGCTTTTTTGGTGGTTTGAACTACCCTTTCGGCTGCTCCGTTTGAAGCGGGATGGTAAGGAGGCGTTTTTATGTGTTTAATTAGATTTCGTCTCATGAATTCCGCAAATTCGTGAGATGAAAATTGTGGCCCATTGTCACTCACAATTTCCTCCGGCAGTCCGAAGTTTGCAAAAACAATGTGGAGTTTTTCCAGTGTCTTGGCGGTGGTCGTGGAACGCATTGGAAAGACTTCCAGCCACTTAGAATAGGCATCCACGATAATCAAGAAGTTGACGTCATTCTTGGTTGCGAAGTCAATGTGGATCCGTTGCCAGATTTGTTGTGGATACGTCCATGGATGTAGAGGTACGACCGGAGCGGCTGCCTGAACAACTTGGCAAACCTTGCAGCCTCGAACACACTCTTCGATGTCTTTGTCGAGATTCGGCCACCAAACGAATCCCCGTGCTAGCATCTTCATGCGGCACATGCCGGGGTGTTCTTCGTGTAGCAAGGAGAGGACTGTACTTTGAAGTTTTTTTGGTATTACGACACGCAGCCCCCATGTCAGGCAACCTTCTTCTACTGAGAGTTCACTTCTACGAACATAAAATGGCTGCAGCTCTGTCGCATGTTCAGACGTTGGCCACCCTCGCAGCGTGAAGTGTAGTACTCGGCTAAGCAAGTTATCCACCGAGGTTGCTTTGCTTACTTCCATGGCAGTTATGGGTGTGGCATCGTAGAGCGCCAAACACTCTTTCTCTGCGTCTTCCGACAACCTAGGCAACGGAAGACGTGAGAGCGCGTCTGCTGCTTCGTTGTCCTTGCCACGTCGATAACAGAGTCGGTAGTTGTAGCCTGACAGAAGCAACGCCCATCGTTGCATTCGAGCAGCGGCCAAGGTTGGAGCGGCCTTGTCGTGAGACAGAATCCCCAAGAGAGGCTGGTGGTCTGTGTATATCGTGAAGAATCTTCCATAGAGATAGCGGTGAAATCGTTTAAGGCAAAATATGATAGCCAGTGCCTCTCTTTCTCCTTGAGCATAGTTTTTTTCCGCGGGTGTTAATGTTCGCGACGCAAAGGCAATAGGCACTTCCGCACCCTCTGACGTCTTGTGAAACAGAACAGCTCCAAGACCGTAGGCTGATGCATCGCAAACCACCCCGATCGGTTTGTCTACGTCATAATATGCCAATGCTGAGCTGTTGACTAGCAGATCTTTTGTTGCTTGGAAGGCTTCCTTGCAGCTGCTGTCCCATTTCCAGTGACGTCCTTTCTTCAGGAGCTCGTACAATGGCGACGCCGTGTCAGCTAGATTGCGCAGAAACTTTCCGTAGAAGGTCAGCATTCCGAGATAAGCCTTAAGTTCCGTCACGTTGGTAGGTTCTGGCGCTTCTGTGATTGCCTTGACCTTGCTTTGTGTTGGCTGGATGCCTTGTGCTGAAATTTGGTGTCCCAAGTACAGAACTGAGTCCGCAAAAAACTTGCACTTCTCCTTTTTGAGGGTCAAGTTAGACTCGGACAGCCTTTGTAGAACAGAGTCCAGGATTTTGCTGCACTCTGCCATATCTCTGCCAGCGATGATGATGTCATCGATGTAACAACACGTCTGTGGAATTCCTTGCAGGACACGGTCCATCAACGATTGAAAAATGGCAGGTGCACTTGCTACTCCAAAAGGCAGTCGCTGGTACTCAAACAGTCCCAGGTGTGTGTTGATGGTCAGTAGGTGTTTCGACGTGTCGTTGAGCTTGATTTGCTGGTACGCTGACGACAGGTCGAGAACGCAGAACACTCTCCCCGACCAACGTGCTGAAGATGTCCTCTGGATGTGGCAACGGGTAGTGATCCATCTTGAGCACCGGGTTGATGGTCACCTTATAGTCACCGCACAACCGAAGGCTTTCTCCTCCGTTCTTCGGTACCACAACTAAAGGAGTGGCCCAGTCGCTTTGAGAAACGTGACGCAATATGCCATCTTTTTCAAGCTTTCGCAGTTGTGCTGTCACCGCTTCCTTGAGGGGCAGAGGAACAGGACGCGCCTTGCAAAAGACTGGAGTGCTGTTTTCCTTGATGACAACCTGTGCCTGATAATCGCGTACCATGCCAGGGGAACTGTCGAAGACGTTCGGATACTTCTTTTGAAGCTGTTCCACTTGGTCTTGAACAGTGATGCTGCAGATAGCCGTCCAGTCCAGCTTCAGCTTCCGCAGCCAGTCGCGACCTAGGAGCACTGGTGGACTTCGACCTTCGCTAGCTACTACAAACAAGTCGAGTGTTTCCTCTTGCCCGTTATATTGGACTTTTGCTGAGATCTTCCCTTTTACCGACAGCAGCTCACCGGAGTAAGTGCGAAGGGCTACTTTGGTTTCCAGGAGCTCTTTCTGGGGAAAGTGTTTCATGAAAACTTCTTCTGGTATGATAGAGACCGCCGCTCCCGTGTCGATCAACATGAGTAGAGGAACTCTCTCAACCTCTACGCAAACTTGAAATCCCGGTGAAGATTTCATGCAAGTGTACACGGTCAGTAGGTCTTCATCCTCATCATCGGAATCCTCCAGGACTTGAACGTGGCGCTCTGGAGTCTTTCCAGGCGTGTTGCGACACATCTTCCTTAGATGTCCAGTCTTGTAGCAGATCTTGCAGCGATACGTTTTAAAACGACATTCGCGGGGTTCATGTTCATTTCCGCAACGATAGCAGCTTGGTTGCGAAGTACTGGACCCATGATCATGAGACGTGGTTCTCCTATGACCTCTGTTCTCAGGAGGTAACACCTTTTTATGAATAGCGTTCACTGCTTTGGATTCTTTGTGCATGTCCGCCGTTTGTTTTGCTGCTGCTTCTTTTTCCCGCGCTATCTTGCAAGCGACTGCGAAAGTTAGCTTTTCTTCAGCAAACGCAAACAGTTCCTTTTGAGTTTCTTCGTCCCTCAGGCCAGCTACCAGCCTGTCCCTGAGAGCACTCTGCAAAAATGTTCCAAAATTGCAAAATCGAGACAAACTCTTGAGGGCCAAAATGAAATCCTCCACGGATTCATGTTCTAGCCGACTCCGTTGATTGAATTTACAGCGCTCGGCTATTACAGACCGTTGCGGGCCGTAGTGCTCCTCTAATAGGGTCTTGATCTCGCTGTACGTCTTAGAGCCTGGCAAGTCTGGGGCTGCTAGGTTTTTGAGGACTTCGTATGCTCGATCGCCAATGACTGTTAGGAATGTTACTGCCTTTTTCTCTTCTTTGATGCTGTTCGCAGCGACGAAAAGCTCAAAACGCTCAACGTAGGTCTCGAAACTCTGAGAGGCCTCGTCGAATTCTAGCACCTTCCCGAGGTGTGGCATTTTCGTACACTGCGACGTTCACTACGTTGACAAGTAGAGAGAACTGCTGCACATACTATTTCCTTGGGGTCCTTTCAGCAGTGGCTCTTCCCGTTGCTCGCTGCGGGTTCTTGGCTTAGCACTGTGGTAGCCGTGATCCAGGTCCCCGTTCCTTCGTGAGATGCCGATGACCTCCGAGGACAGGTAACCAGTATTCTCGTCGCCAATGTTAAGTCGCGAACGAGAGAGCCGAGACAGGGTCGTTCCAAATGAAAGGCTCCATTTTTAATCAATCGTCCAAACCGATCGCA
>JAZHYW010022194.1:0-19139 GCA_037355805.1 Ixodes ricinus | reverse complement strand
ATTGTCCCATTAATCCCTGATGATGCGTTGCCTAACGGCTTGGAGCCCAACAAGGAGATATTGTCAATGCTTCTTTCTGATTTGGCCTGTGCCAGCTTGTTTTTGAGGAACATTCTTTTTATTATGCTGTTTTGCAGGAACATGCAGGCGTTTTTACATTTTGGTTTGCTCCCATTCACCGCGGTGTTTTTAATTGTATTTTTGCCTAATTTTGAAAGTGATAAAAATTATATTTTCTGCCCTTTATTGTATGCCAGAAGAGTGCGGCTATGTCTTGATGTGAGTTGAGTGTGCGACATAGTCTGAAGGGTGCCACAAAAGTGTTTTCTCTTCCGTCGCCTCTAACATAAAAAAGCAATCTCTTTCGTAAGCAGCAGCATTTTTCAAAGGTCCTACTGGTGCCCCTTCCAAGCAGTGGTGTCCTCTTGCAGAGAAAAGAAACCCTCCGACGTTTCTACTCTTGTGGGGTGTTGTAATTGTGACGTTTTGCAAGTCTGTCTTGTCAACGTGCCCCGCCATCAAATGCAATACACGCACCTGTACATACCAACTCAGCTAGTGCCTTAATTCTGGTGTGGACACCCAACCATTAATGTAATTTTGTAAGATATGACTTGTGTTGTGTAACTTCGCATTGTACAATGAGACACCTTCCCGGAATAAACCATATTGGTTTTCAAGTCAGCTCCGCAAAGCAAATAACGGAGGTTCCCTTACTTTTGGTGTTGGCTGCGCTGTCTGATACATATGGAGCAGCTCTGGGCCAGAATGCTCCGTCGCTGCTTTTGCCCCTTGGCTCGACCTTGATTTAACTGGGATCGTGCACAACAAAACACAAAAGCGGTCGGGCCCACAGTAACCTCACCGAAGCCTCGGAGTGGTAGCCGAGACTTTGTCAATTCAGAGACCTCGGCCAACTTGAGCTTCTATGCAAAATGTCGGCTGCTATTGGCAACGTGGGATGTCAGAGTGTCAACTTTGACCGGTGTTGGATTGAGAGACGCGATGACTACAAGCTTCCGTGGCGTTATTTACACACGGTCGAAGGCAATCGATAATCCTGGTCGTGACGTCGCAAGTGGGCACCACGAGATGGAGCCACCAACGCATCTTGTCGCCTATATTCACCAACAAGATGAGAGCAGCAGGCCGTGCCTTTCTGATGCCCAGCATTCAGCACTTGCTCGTCTTCTGTAGTGCTTTGGCTGCGCAGGCAAGCTCGACGCGTTATCGAAGTGTAAAGTTTGTGCTGGAGGCAGGACAACAGAAGCACCTCCCTGTCGCTTCCAAGAGACTTAGATCTGCATGGCTGATGTACACTAAGGTTTTTAGTGCTTGCCAAATTGCAGCTCCAAAGTTGGAACAAGCACTGGTACAGCATTTGTGCCGCACCCGAGTCACGCCTAGTCGGCGTTAAATCTTTTGTTGGGAGCTGTTTCGAGGGTTTCGTCAATTGCTGGTGCCTAAGCATTGATCTCCAGGTAATCGTGCTATGTCCAAACTACTAGTGCCACAGCCTGCTCAGTATTAATGGGAGTAGATCTATACATTCAATCCAAATACTTCGTAGTAGGGCAAAGTACTTCGTGACATACTCCTTGTTGTAGAAGTAAAGAATGAGAGAACAAAATGTACAAAGGAATTCCTTCATCTTTATTACAGGTACTTGAACAATCTTGTTCATCTGTTGACGGGGGCTTTGCCAGTCCATACTCGTATAATTTCGGTGTGGGGGGGGGGGGTCGCAGTTTAGGAAAATTGCGCACATCCAATCCAAACAACAAGTCAAATTCACCGAGGAATGTTGAGTTCCTGAGCTAGATGAAGGGCTTGTATATGTTGGGCATCACCGCTGAGCATGTGCAAGGAAACATTCAAACCCTTTTAGAAGGCGAGCATGTGCAAGGAAACATTGCAAACCGTTCTAGGAAAGCGCCATTGCTCACAGATGGCGGCAGCCTTTTCCACTCTGGTTTTCACCAGAGTGGAAAGGCTAATTTCTCTAGGCGTTGTCCTAGATGTTGTCCTTGAGGTCGTCCCAGACGTCGTCCTTGAGGTCGTCCTAGAAGTCATTTTTAGAAGTCGTCCTTGAGGTCATCCTAGACATTGTCCTCGAGGTCGTCCTAGAAGTTGTCCTTGAGGTCGTCCTAGACCTCCGTCTCTGAGGTCGTCCTAGACATCCTAGGCATCATCCTCTAGGCGTCGTCCTCGAAGTCGTCTTAGAAGTTGTCCTTGAGGTCTTTCTAGACGTCCTCTAGGTGGTGTCCTTGAGGTCGTCCCACCATTGTACAGCCGCTGATCTTCCTTCTTCACCAGAGTGGAAAGGCTGGAAGTTGTTTTATTTTTGGCTTGGGATAATTCACAAAAACCTTTTCACACCAGAAGTATATCCGGTTTAATTCTATAACTGGGAGATTACCAACAATTGTCAATTTAAGATTATAATTTGATGAGCCTGGCTGGTTTATATGCACTAGACTGGCAGGTTTGCTTAATTTGTCACAGATTTATTTTGTAGTGTGGTATACACTGAGCCTTGTTGCAAAACCATCTGTGCACATGTGCTAGAATCCCGTTAAAAACAACCTGTATGGACCCACCGAATACACTCTTTTTATCAGGTGTCCCTCTTGTCAGCATCCTACTGAAAAGTAAATGAATGAGTTAAGTTTGTTTCTTTATTAGGTATTTCTTTCTAATATATGTTCTTCTCTGCACAATGGAACTTCTTGCATTTACTGATCCTCATACCGGTATAAGAGCATGACATGGCTTTACTACTAAACTAAACCTTAGGTATTGTTGCAATATACAAAACCCAAGTAACCAGTTTTTAACTCTGTGAAACCTGACAAAGATGAAGTCTTGGCACCAGGTAAGATTTTGGGGTGACAGTGTATGAGATCATCACAATTTTGAGTTCTGTTAAGCCATGGTCAAAGTTTCTTAATGTCTTCAGAGTACCAGAGATCGCAAGATTTTGCTCTGCAATGTATAGGGTGTCTTAAGTCACCAGGCTCGATCTAAAATGGACCGCAAAATCGACACCTGCACGTAGCAATCTAAACTTTTCGTCAAAGGTGTATTTCACAGGTTGGTTTATTCTTGTAATATTACGGAGCGTAGCTCTTTCTGTAAAAAAATAGGGCCAAAAAACTTGCCAGGGTCTACGGCGGACTGCGACGCAGACGACCGAGTCGAGTTGCGGGGTGTGCTTGCTGCGCACATTGATAGATGGCGTCGGGAGCAGCGTCCAAAGGTGTAGCCGACCAGCGAAAGAAAAGCAGAGGACACGCAGATGAAATCTGTTGGCAACAAAAGTGCCGTCATTATGCAAACGCGTTTTTTTACTTTAAGCTTTGATTTTATTGTCCACATTTATTTTAAACCAAAGCTACATTACATAAAGATTATGTTCATTTTGATGAACCACGGTGGTTGCGGGCAGTCTCAATAAGAAGGCAGCGCCATCTATCAATACGAGCGCCAAACACTAGGGATGTCGTGAAGTGGTCGAGGTTTGAGTTCGACCAGGTTCGACTGTTTCAAACTTCTTGTGAAAAGTTCGACAAAGGTTCGACTCAAGGTTCGACTGCTTTGCACATGCGCGACAGGCTGGCCAGTTGGCTTCGGATTGGATGGTGGCAGCTAAGGGATGAATTAAGGGCAGCACTCATTGGTTATTTCAGTGATTACAGTACCAAAAATTAAGTTATTAACTTCTTCAGTGATTACCCTTTGCACGAAAAAAATTCTCCAAACCTAGACATGCTTGTATCAAGATCTGGCCATACTGTCCAGAAAGTCGGAACCAGTAGAATCTGGTTAAAAGTTACATGGTTCGCCAAACTAGTCGAACCCCGAAAGTTAGACTTAAAAATCCGGTTCGACAAAAGTTCGCGACATCCCTACCAAACACTCCTTCACAGGTCATCTCTGTCGCCACCCGCTGTTGACCCTGGCAAGTTTCTTGGCCGCAAATTGGAAAGTTGCGCTTTCTAATTTTACTAAAAAACGACCTGTGAAATACACCTTTGACAAAAAGTTTAGATTGCTATCTGCAGGCATTGATTTTTACGGTCCATTTTAGATCGAGCCTGGTGACTTGGAACACCCTAAGTATCAGTTACACCACGCAATTGGTCATTACGAAATCTTTGCACACAGATTTCCACACACGCACCTATAACGAATACATGTCCCTTGATATCCATCCACAAAAAGGCAGCAATGCAGCATTGAAGCAGTGCCTCCATTGCTCTGACCCATCTGAAGTAGGACAAGCTCAAACTCCAACACTTCCCTAATACAGAAGCACCCAAGTATGTGCTGCAAGTGTCTGATTTGAAAAGGTTTCACCGTATATAAAAAGAAAACAAAAAAACACAGGAAGATGAAAAATTATTGGTAACATTAACGACCTGCATCCAATATAAAACCAGTTAAAATGCTAGCAATGCTTTGCCTTAGGCCCAATGGTGATATTTGCAGTCCACATCAATACAGTAAACCTACTATGAATACAAAAGCTAGTAAGTGAATGTACAGCAGCCACTGGAATTGGGGCATCGAATCAGGAAGCACCACATGCAGTTTTTGTGCATTCCAAAATACAGTATACCCTGAATATTTCGGGATCTTGATGTTCACAACAGTCAGGCACGTAGCCAGGATTTTGTTTCGGGGGGGGGGGGGCGCCCATGACAAAATGCTGTATGAGGGGAAGGGGGAGAGGAGGTCCCAGCAAAATGGAAGATTTCGGGGGGGCCCGGGCCCCATGGGCCACCCCCTGGATACGTGCCTGGCAACAGTATACGCTAAATGTTTCCATTTTCTTTGAATGCCACTGTATCCTGCCCCGTTTACCTTTTGATATTCATACACCACATTTTTTTTTTGTCTTTAGTCACCGGCACAAAGCAAGTTACACATTGGGACCAGTTTGACTTAGAAAAAAAAGTGCAGAATAGAGATGCAGCTTTTAAAGCTATTTTAGCACCATGAATCTTTGAGAAACATCATACCTTCGAAACTTGTGCATATTGCACATGTTGCAGCTTGCACGACTGCTAGGCTCGGGCCTTCAATGCGCACACTGCAGTATTGAGACGCGACTGCATGCCAGTATAACCCTTCTTCTGATCGAAACGAGCGAAGGGGTGGCGGGGTTTGAACCCAGGATCCCTAAGTTCTGCAGTGCGAGTTTTTGCTCCACGTGCTTCAAGTCGCGGTACATTTGGCCACCTACCTGTCTTTGCCATGTCAATATCAGTGGCGTCACAAGGGGAGGGGGGTGGGGGACTGCCCTGGGTGCAGTTGGGCAGTGGAAGGAGGGGAGGGGGGGGTTTCGGCGGGGCACCACCTTGGTTGCCACTGACTTTAGCAACGCCACTGGTCACAATGGAGCTGTTTCCAATGCAAACATGTGGCTCATGGAAAGGACTCAGAATATTTACTCTAGAGTGCCATTGAAGGTCACAAGTCGCAGAAAAAAACGAGGCAATCTGCATAAATGACAAAAGACTACCTCTTGCTATTTTATTGTGCAATGGATATATTAGTGTGATGCAGTCCCTCCCGCACACAGTGAGGGCAGCTGCTGAAGTTAAGAGTCATTCAGTAAATCCTTTCAGGTATGCAAAGGCAAATATTTTGGCAACACAAAGACAAAGACGCAAAATGGCTGATCTTGGAGGAGACTCTTCGCCGTCGAACGCACAAAGAAGAATTGTAACTTGGACAGTGCAGCGAATGAGACAAAACCTCCAGTCAACACACCTTCCTGTGTCAACCACAGCCTAACTGAGCTCGCTTTGCTACAATGCATTCATTCATAATAGCACAGCTGCCGTGCGAGAGTGATAATCACCCAAGCACATGTCACATTTTACCTAAAAAACTGCAAGCATGGCGGCAATATTTATATAATACATTGAGTAAGAATAAAAAAAAAAATATTTTGCGCCTATAGAACCAGGTACTTTCCTTCTCCAAAATCTCTCACCGAAACCCCACAATTGCCCATCCTGCTTTCATTGTATATTGTCATGGCAGTGCTGACTGTTGCACTGTCATCTCCTAACAAAAAAAAAAAGTTACAAGGAGCATTACATTTTGCTGCTGCTCATATTTTTTTATCCTGAATTGACACACTAAGATCCACTCTTCTTATCACATATTAAGCTGGGGACCAAATTTATAAAAGTTTCCAAGCAGAACAGGACCACCAGATGGAAGGTGGAGCATCTGGCTTATCTTGTCAGCATCCATGCCACAGATGCTTACAGACCTCTTCCAAGAAGCAAATGCAAGGGCCCTGCACAGATATGTCTCTAGATAGCACAACTGTGCTCACTTAGAAGTTCCAAGTAAGACCTACAGCAAACTTTTGTAATGTTCGGAACGACCTGTAAGAAAACCCTCAGTTTCGATCTAGACATTAAGAATCTCGTGTAAACACGCACAACATGCACACTTTTTCCTCTTTTTTTTTTTTTTTTTTTAAGCAAGGCTCATTACAACAATCATTTACACTTGCAAAGACACTCAAAAGCACCTTCCTGTGGCACCATGACACGACAGCACACGACAAAACCAAAAAAACAAAATAGTGCATTTAAAGAGAGCATATATGCAAGGAAAATAGAAAGAATTGGGGTTCTATGTTGTAAAGCAACTAAGGAACTGAAGCTATGAGCAACATTCAAAAGTCTCCTTAGAACAGGGACCACCCTGGGTTTAAACTCTCATCTTTGTGCTTTGGAAACTGATACAAAATCTCAATGCCACAAAGCCAGTCTATGAATGAATGAAAAAAAAAAAAAAGAAAGAAGATCTGGCATTTTAGAAACGCTGTGGCTAGCGTTACGTCCGGACGGAGCACTGGAAACGCGTATACCTAACCCTCCCCCCGCCCTCCTCTCTCTCCCCCGTGAACCTAGGGAAGGCGGAGATTTGGACGTAACTTGGGTTACGTCGGACGTAACGCTAGACACTTCGTTTTAGAAAAGGCCTTAAGGTGGCTATGATAACTTGTTTGTAGTTATTTAATACGAGTTTCAAACTTAACTTTAGTCTTTTCCTAACAAGGAAATTTTGTTAGCAATGGACGTCCTATGTTTAACTGCTGTCCAAATACACCATTTACTCTATCATGCTTCTCAATGAAATTATATTTAGTAAAAATGATTTCCAGATTATCAACAGTTAAAAACTATTACTTAAAACTGTATTTTATATTACATCAAGGGCTGTAGACTCCCATTAACAAAGATATCACCTGGTAAGAAAAACATTTCAAGTATTGAACTTCAATGAAAGTGCTCACTATTTTGTAATGAAAACGATCTAGCTCAATTGACGGCAATTTTTCGAGCAGACATATAGACATATTTACTGTGAACAAAAAAATGTGTAGAGGTAGCTTCTCTTCCTAAAGGAGGGAGGCACTGCAGTTTCTACTTTTGTGTTTAGCAGTCAATGGCGCTTTTACCTTACATAACTTTCAGCATTATATCTTAAGAGCAACAACAGAAACTGAACACAAATCACGGTCAAATCTCCAGCAAAAGTCTCTGGTAAACGGCTTATTTAAAACATTAAAAGTCTGTATCATACATAAACCTTCGTGCTACCACAACTGGTTGTTAAAACCCCTGAACTTTAGTGTTTTCAAATTATTAGGACCCAGTATGCTACTAGCAGTGACTGAGCTAAAATTAATGGCAAAGGCAATAAATAAACAAGCTGTGTGAATGCGTCATTGACTCAATTTCCATACATCAGTCCAAATCATCGATACATAATAGTAAAATGAAGAATGAAAAATATTTATGCTGATAGAATATATTGTGTGGTGAATAAAACTGCAGCGTTTCAGGAATGCCCTCAAAACACCACATCATGACATTCTTTATACAGCACCACGCTATGCACACATGCCTATCATTGCTGCACTGCTTTGATGCGTGCCGCTCTCTTGGCATTGCGCCGTTCGGACGTTCTGTTGTTTCGACTATATGCCGTGTTGGTATGTGCCGTGCTGTCACGTGCTGTTCCGTCACATTCCCCTCCCTTCTGTGCATTTGCAGTAATGGTGGATACTAGCCCTAAGTACCCCAAAAAAAGGAATGGAACCATGAAAAACAAAAAGGCTGCTGCAAGACACATACAGGGTATTTTTTTTTCTAGGCTTTACAGGTTTGTTTTATCAAAGCCGTGAAAGCTACTACACTAGTGCGGTTTGTGAGGGCGAGTTATACGGCCAGGGGTCAAAATACAGGGAGCTAATTGTCACGATAAGTCGGCTAATTAACTCAAATATGTTAACTAACTTTTTAATTAGTGAATATAAACACGTCCTTTCAATGAGAAACTTGCTAAGCGCCATCAAAAACCACCAAGTCAGTCAATTTTCAAAATACTTGGAGCACATGAGAAGTTTGGTCGAGTGCTAAACTCACCACTCATGCAGCAGGAGCGAGGCTATCGCTGTGATAACACGCCCGCGTGTTTTTTCTCTCTGATCATCCACATTTTCTTGTTGCCAGCCTTCTGCATGTAGCACAAGTGTTAACTTTAGCGTGCTACTGCACTTCCCACGAGCTTGAAGTCTTTCTACAACTGATATAGTAGTTTTCGACGACGCTCAGCAAGATTCTAATTAGAACCACGTTTATTTTGACAAACCTAAAAGTTAATAAACAAAATTTAGTTAATTGTTGAATTTATCGTCACGATTAGCCCCTTAATATTGTCCCCCTGGCCATATAACTCACCTGCAAAGACCGCATTAATGTAGCTCTACCGGCTCTCATAAAACAAATCTGTAAAGCCTAAAAAAAAAAAGAAAGAAAGAAAGAAACACTCTGTATATTATGTATATAGCAAAGAGAGAAAAAAACACCTCTAAAAATGGGGAGCAAATTATTCTCTCGGCAGTGAGATGCAAAGAATGCTGCCAAGTGGAGCAATGTCTGACTCTGTTGCGAGTTCCTTGTTGCTTTGTTCACCGTCCTGTACACTCGTTTTTCCCACTCTAGTTCGGCCTTCGCACACTGGTGTCTCCCGCTTTGCTTGCTGCCGGTGGCACGCTAGAAGTGCTTGACACTGTGGAAGAACCAGTCCACCTTCGTCGGTCCAGGCGCCTCCGTGAGGCTTCAAAGAACTGGTTCTGAAAGTACTCCAGGGCTTGCTCCTCGGACTTCTCCACCTAGGTAGCGGAAAGGCACAAATGGAACGGGGCCCAGCCATGGCAGCCTTTTATAGTGTAGGCTACATTGTTTCTCTACTTACAGCCGCCATAGTTACAGCGAATTCCCGCATTGAATAGTTGACTCTTTGCACGGGTAAGCTTGTTCTTTGAAATTTTGATACACAAAGCACTGTCTTTAGCCGCCTCTGTACGAAACGATGATGTGATATACGTTAAGAAACCACCTTATACAAACCCTTCAAAGGGCCAACAATCCGTTTTGACTCACGCAGCATTTATTTTTCTGCCGGGGAAACTAGCTGTTTGATGCGAAGTGTAGCCTAAAAACACGAGACAACAAAAAGAAGAAGAAAAAACCCACTTTCTCTTTTTGTTTATGTCCGGGGAGCTGCCACCACACTCAAATGCGCACGGCGCCACGCGACAAATCGGTGTCGCCGACTGCTGCCAGGCTTATACCCCGTGAAACAAATAATGTCTGGTAGCACGCTCGAGCTCAAAGAGATGCTAACCGAAATTTGGAGCTCACAAAACAAGGCTGGACTGATAGGCGGGACGCTGCAAAACCCCAAAACATCACTCGCACAGCGATATCTCTAACAAATAGCCGTATTTTTTGGAAAAGAGGTGTACAATGGAACAGGGCCGACGAGACATCTTGCATCACAATTCTCATTCCCCCTCCTCTTCGCTTCATTCCGTCGAGCAGGTGAACCGAAGCGAGAAGGAGAGAAGCAAGGCTGCATCCCCTCACTCTCAGCTTGTTCTAGGAGAATCTTAATGTTACATTGTTTGCTTGATCGGTCCTTCTTTTCCAAAAAGTATGGCCATCCGTTGAGACATCAAACTAAGAATGATGTTTTGAAGTTTGTAGTGTCCCGCTCAATGCTTCTGCAGCCTTATTATGTGAAATGCAAATTTTGGTTTGGCATCCCTTTAAGTTTGACCACAACTGTATGTGTTTGCTTATGGGTGGCGACTTATAGTCATATCGTAACCATGAAAGCATGTCTCGTGAGTAGGGTTTCATGTTTTCGGTATGTGCTGATAAGTAGGGGTGTGCGAATACTCGAATATACAAATTCGAATCGAAGAGCAAGTTCCCGAATAATTTGATTCGCGAATCGAATTCCTAGTATTCGGTCACTGAAATACTCTATATCAGGGTCTCAAACATGCGGCCCGCGACACTCTGGAACGTGGCCCGCGCGCATCCCGCGGCTGTGAGCCCCTGTTCCCATGCCTCGAGCGCAACATGTGCCAAAAACTGTAGTTTAATATCGTCGATTTGACTCCGCTTGGAAAGGAGCTCTGCTGATATGACTTGTTCACGTATTTTGCAATATTCTGTTTTCTTTTGCGCTGAGTATTGCTACGTTTAAATATTTGATTACCAGTCCTTTCTCGAGTAAATGAACCGGCATGGCAATACCACTACTAATCTACAAGCGTGAGATCTTTGCTCAAGGAGGCACCTCGGCTGCACGAACTCTCGCTCTACAGGAGGAACTGGTAAAGCTCAATTTATTAGCTCGGATGTCCGACAGTACCTTTAAAATACAATTTTTTTTTATGTTAGTATAAAATTTGGCAGGAAGGCAAAAACTGCTGTATGAAGAGATTTTTTTGGTCTATACCTGTTGAGCTTAATTAATTATGCGACAGTGCAAAGACTGTGTGATTGTTCTGGTTCTATTTAAAACTGCATGTACGTTGGCACTTTAAATCGTGTTATAATATCAAGTGTGGACCCCAAAAAGTCGTATATGCAAACGAAAGCTGCTCATAAAAACTGAGAGCACAAGGTTCTTTCACTAGAAAATCTCTGTGGTGTCTCTGTGACAGTCGGCTGCTTTGCAACGTTGTCCTTGATACATCATCAAGTTTGGTTAGAGGTGCATTTTTTTTTTTTTTCAAAATATTGAAATATTGTGTTTCCTCTTCCCCCCTTTCACCGTTGGCCATCGACCTTTCGGGAATGGGCAATTCGGCCCGCACACTCGAATGAGTTTGAGACCCCTGCTCTATATATTCGGCCAAAAAACCGCGGTTGGTGCGGCGCTGACAAAAGAGGCGTTTTTTCTCTTGATGTTAGCACCGTGATGTTAGACAGACCATGCGAGAAACATCTATTGGTCCTACCATTCCACAAAAATCTAACATACAGGCTAGAGAAAAAAAAAGTGATAAACGCCACAAACTTTATAGCACATGGATTTACTCATAATTGTGACACAATCTAATCTTCAATTACAACCAAAACATCCCGTTTACGCCGCTTCCAGAGGAATTGTTGGGAGGCCAGAATTCCGTGCCATGCCTAATTCTTTTCACGAGTAAGCTCCTCGTCTCAAATTGAAGTGCCGATGTAGAACACACTTGCCACACTCACAGAAATCGGCGACTGCAAGATCAAAAAAAGAAACCATGTTAACCACACCGATGAAACCAGCCGAGCTATCGTCGTCATTCTTTTGGATGTAACCACAAGCCGCAAATTCTGATTCGGAACAAAACGGAACGGAAAAATAGTGTGCCTAGATTTGAGAGGGTTTCCAACCGTTCGATAGCCGCATTTGAATTACTACGAACTGTGGGGTGACGAAAAGACGAAAATGTTGATCGGACAAGCATCGATCGTTTTTCCGTTTGCTCGCACCTTCTCTCCACGCAACAAAATTTTTTTTTTCCATTTTATTGTTTTTTTTTTAAAGGAAGACATTACCCAAAAGGGTCAACATTTGAACCTTTGGCTTAATATGAGTCAAGTTTAAAGTATATACTGACAATTCAAGGTAGGATAGAGTGCAAAGTTTCATCTGTGTACATGAATTATGGAAGAAATTATAGTCAATTTTACTAGGAACATCCTGACATTGTTGAGGAAAACTATTGTTAGAAAACTAATGCAATACCCAACATTTCTCTTCACTATATATGCACCAGAATGCCCGGGGAGTGCAAGTGTGAAAACAAAATTTTCAAAAAGTAATTTATTTTATGCTAACATCACGATGGAAAATCAAATAAACTTTTTGCATTTTTATATTGTCGCCAAAATCTTAACATCTTTTATAAAAGACATCCACAAAGTAAAAAAACAATGCCACAGTTGCATTGCCCATTAAATTCCAGTTAGGAAAAACAATGAATGAGCCTTTTCTTTTATCTGCTACCAAACAAGAGTTTTTCTAATGTTAAATTTATGCCAAAAAGTGGAACGGAAAAAACGCGTTCAAAGTGCTCTTCCTCTACCTTTTTCTTAGCATCGGCGGACCGAAAGTAATTAATAAAAGACTAACCATGCAGATTAAACAAATGAAGCTTTCTGAAAAAACAATCTCTAGATGTGGATGGATTTAAATGCCTTTTTTCAAAATCAAATTATTTTTTAACAAATCTTATTTCTTTTTGGGGTAGTGTTTCCCCTTAAAGTACTACTTCAAGTAGATTTAGAAGACTTGTACCTTGATTGAAGTACATACTCCGAGTTATGTACTTCCACTAATATTTTTTCTGGTACTTTCCGAGAAAAGTACAGCTCCCGACTTCAAAGTACATTCCCCAAATTTGGTTTTGTTAAATTTGTGTCACAAAATTATGCTTTGTCAACTCTGAAAAAATACTGAGAGGGCGAATATAAAAATTGACCAACCTTTAAGAAAAAAAAATATGTATTGTCATGTGAAAATGCATTACCATCTTTCGAGATGTCACTTGGTCATTATTACTCTGAGTGAAGCAATGGTGGCAATAAGAATGATACAACTAAATGCCTTAGAAGATGAACAACTACTCTACAGTGAAACCTGTTTAGAAGCGAACCCACGTACAGCAATTATTGTTGATATCGAACTGACCAAAAATTTGAATAAAAATGCATGTAAAAAGTACTTTTTATAACGAACAACATATTGGCTATATCGAATTTTTTCCCGGGAAGGCTTCCAAAAACGCGGAAACAATTGTCGTCTAGCCTGTCTATTCCCCCTCCCCCCCCCAATTAAAAAAGTAGGATAGATAGAACATTTTAGAAGCTTAAGTTGCAAACAAAATTGAGCGAAGAAGCGATTCAGAAAAGGGAGAACGCTAAAACATACACTCTGCACGCACGCACAGAGAAAAAAAAACAACTTCATCCCAAAATAGCTGTCTACAAAGAGAAGCGATTCAGAAGTGGAAATAAGCTAAAAGAACAAACTCTCCTTTCAACAAACGCATCGTGGAAGTTCGTTGTAAACATTTTTACTATATCGAATTACTTGCTATATCGAACTGATTGTCGCGTTTCCTGCTGTTCGTTATAAACGGGTTTGACTGTATAGCCACTTGACTTTATCCAATACTTGCCGCCATTTCTGAAAATAACTGATGCACCCCAAACTACACTTTAAAATGCATACCAGTTAAAAAAAAATTTGAATTTGGTATTTTACTTTGAAAGTACATTGCATTTATAGTACTTTGCTTCAAGTACAGTCGGCACGGAATGAAACGTGAAC
The DNA here is from genome assembly GCA_037355805.1 of Ixodes ricinus. Taxonomy (NCBI): domain Eukaryota; kingdom Metazoa; phylum Arthropoda; class Arachnida; order Ixodida; family Ixodidae; genus Ixodes; species Ixodes ricinus. Next base: position 5,423 of record JAZHYW010022194.1, on the reverse strand, counting down.
AGTGGGTGCATGGTTTTCGCTAGATGCTGCACCACCTGAACCAGATGGGAGCTGCAAGAAGATGGCTCCTCCTTCGATGTGTTAGACTCTTGCTCAGTGCATCCAAACCTTCGGTGTTGCTTCTCTAGGTGATTCAGCGTAGGTCGAAAACCATGCGCTCCTTGTTCGCGTTTCATTCCGTGCCGACTGTACATTGTTTCCAGTGTACTTACTACTTTACTTGAAGAACACATAACCTTTAATTTACTTTGTGTTATTTCTAGGAATTTTTACATGTACTTGACCCAACACTGTCGAAAACATGAAATCCCACTCATGGGCCAGAAATCAGATATTGGGGGCCCATGCCACATGGGCGGGTTCCCCTCGGCAAGATAAAACCCCCAAAGAGGGCAGTTTCCCCACCTGCAGCGTCTTGCAGCAGGTAGCCAATGTCGTCGATGGACTGGAGCTCAGGTATTCCCCGTGGACAGCATCATGGTGAACAGGGTGATGAGCAGGTGGGCGTGGCGGTGCAGCAGCAGGTAGGCCTTGCCGCACAGCTCCTGGAAGCTGCCAGGAAAAAGAAATTGTAAATGACCGCACATATCGTGCTGCGATTGACAACGCAGCTGTTGCATTGTTGAACGACGTGCTTCGGGAGATTTAATTTTCATCAGTGTACTTTAGGAGATTTGTTTTTAGTCAGTGTGGATATTTGCTGTCAGTTAATGTGCTTTAGGTTATTTGCTTTAGCAGCTTTGCTTTTAGTAGGATAGTCGTAGCAGATGCATTAGATGCGCCGGAGAAGCTTTAGAACCCCGAAGCGGCAGTGATGGCGGCTGCTGTTTCGGGGCTGCTGACGGTGGAGGCTAGCTAGGGGTGGGTGTTAAGTCGCGAACGAGAGAGCCGAGACAGGGTCGTTCCAAATGAAAGGCTCCATTTTTAATCAATCGTCCAAACCGATCGCAAGCCCTGCGCGAGCTCTGACCGCGTGGTATCCCCCGAGCTCGCGCCATCGCCGCCTACTGGCATACCGTCTTTGCCAGTATACAACATTCTTCCCCCTCAGGAGAAGTTGTCCGAAGTGAACCGGGAAGGAGGCCTCCGGGCTCGAGAACCTCGTCGCAGCGGAATTTCTGGGTTCTCTTGAAGTGGCGATGCTTCCGATGACGAAGCGGAGGGTGTTGAAGCAGGGTCGATTTTTAACTTTGACTCTGAAGCAGGGTCATGGACCATTGAACTAGCCTGGCTTGTCCTGGGACTGTCAGGCGTTTCTTGAGATGCCGGCGAATCGCCGAATGGACAGTCTCTTTGTGCTTCGCACGGCGAGGTACTTGTTGGCTCCCGAGGTGTCTGCCGACGTCTCATGTGGTCGGCATGCACGAAGCGTACCTTTCCTTGTACCTGTACCAGATAGGTCACAGGGCTGACGACCTTTACCACCACCCCGTCCTCCCAGGAACACTGGCCTTGTACCGTCTTGACAAACACGTTGTCGCCCAGTGTAAATGATCGCATTGGAGCACGATCCAAGTCGAGTGTTTGTTTCTGTCGCGACTGTTTGTCGCGCATGTCACCAGTAAAGTTGGGCCTCAACAACGAGAGTTGAATTCGTGGTTGCCTCTTCAAAAAGAGTTCTGATGGAGATAGTTTTGTCACCGTTGATGGCGTGTTTCTGTAAGCCATAAGGAAGTCGGAGAGCTTCTCTTGTAAGCTTCGCATGGACTTGGTGAACTGATCATGAAGAACTTGCTTCAGCAACGCTTTTTTGGTGGTTTGAACTACCCTTTCGGCTGCTCCGTTTGAAGCGGGATGGTAAGGAGGCGTTTTTATGTGTTTAATTAGATTTCGTCTCATGAATTCCGCAAATTCGTGAGATGAAAATTGTGGCCCATTGTCACTCACAATTTCCTCCGGCAGTCCGAAGTTTGCAAAAACAATGTGGAGTTTTTCCAGTGTCTTGGCGGTGGTCGTGGAACGCATTGGAAAGACTTCCAGCCACTTAGAATAGGCATCCACGATAATCAAGAAGTTGACGTCATTCTTGGTTGCGAAGTCAATGTGGATCCGTTGCCAGATTTGTTGTGGATACGTCCATGGATGTAGAGGTACGACCGGAGCGGCTGCCTGAACAACTTGGCAAACCTTGCAGCCTCGAACACACTCTTCGATGTCTTTGTCGAGATTCGGCCACCAAACGAATCCCCGTGCTAGCATCTTCATGCGGCACATGCCGGGGTGTTCTTCGTGTAGCAAGGAGAGGACTGTACTTTGAAGTTTTTTGGTATTACGACACGCAGCCCCCATGTCAGGCAACCTTCTTCTACTGAGAGTTCACTTCTACGAACATAAAATGGCTGCAGCTCTGTCGCATGTTCAGACGTTGGCCACCCTCGCAGCGTGAAGTGTAGTACTCGGCTAAGCAAGTTATCCACCGAGGTTGCTTTGCTTACTTCCATGGCAGTTATGGGTGTGGCATCGTAGAGCGCCAAACACTCTTTCTCTGCGTCTTCCGACAACCTAGGCAACGGAAGACGTGAGAGCGCGTCTGCTGCTTCGTTGTCCTTGCCACGTCGATAACAGAGTCGGTAGTTGTAGCCTGACAGAAGCAACGCCCATCGTTGCATTCGAGCAGCGGCCAAGGTTGGAGCGGCCTTGTCGTGAGACAGAATCCCCAAGAGAGGCTGGTGGTCTGTGTATATCGTGAAGAATCTTCCATAGAGATAGCGGTGAAATCGTTTAAGGCAAAATATGATAGCCAGTGCCTCTCTTTCTCCTTGAGCATAGTTTTTTTCCGCGGGTGTTAATGTTCGCGACGCAAAGGCAATAGGCACTTCCGCACCCTCTGACGTCTTGTGAAACAGAACAGCTCCAAGACCGTAGGCTGATGCATCGCAAACCACCCCGATCGGTTTGTCTACGTCATAATATGCCAATGCTGAGCTGTTGACTAGCAGATCTTTTGTTGCTTGGAAGGCTTCCTTGCAGCTGCTGTCCCATTTCCAGTGACGTCCTTTCTTCAGGAGCTCGTACAATGGCGACGCCGTGTCAGCTAGATTGCGCAGAAACTTTCCGTAGAAGGTCAGCATTCCGAGATAAGCCTTAAGTTCCGTCACGTTGGTAGGTTCTGGCGCTTCTGTGATTGCCTTGACCTTGCTTTGTGTTGGCTGGATGCCTTGTGCTGAAATTTGGTGTCCCAAGTACAGAACTGAGTCCGCAAAAAACTTGCACTTCTCCTTTTTGAGGGTCAAGTTAGACTCGGACAGCCTTTGTAGAACAGAGTCCAGGATTTTGCTGCACTCTGCCATATCTCTGCCAGCGATGATGATGTCATCGATGTAACAACACGTCTGTGGAATTCCTTGCAGGACACGGTCCATCAACGATTGAAAAATGGCAGGTGCACTTGCTACTCCAAAAGGCAGTCGCTGGTACTCAAACAGTCCCAGGTGTGTGTTGATGGTCAGTAGGTGTTTCGACGTGTCGTTGAGCTTGATTTGCTGGTACGCTGACGACAGGTCGAGAACGCAGAACACTCTCCCCCGACCAACGTGCTGAAGATGTCCTCTGGATGTGGCAACGGGTAGTGATCCATCTTGAGCACCGGGTTGATGGTCACCTTATAGTCACCGCACAACCGAAGGCTTTCTCCTCCGTTCTTCGGTACCACAACTAAAGGAGTGGCCCAGTCGCTTTGAGAAACGTGACGCAATATGCCATCTTTTTCAAGCTTTCGCAGTTGTGCTGTCACCGCTTCCTTGAGGGGCAGAGGAACAGGACGCGCCTTGCAAAAGACTGGAGTGCTGTTTTCCTTGATGACAACCTGTGCCTGATAATCGCGTACCATGCCAGGGGAACTGTCGAAGACGTTCGGATACTTCTTTTGAAGCTGTTCCACTTGGTCTTGAACAGTGATGCTGCAGATAGCCGTCCAGTCCAGCTTCAGCTTCCGCAGCCAGTCGCGACCTAGGAGCACTGGTGGACTTCGACCTTCGCTAGCTACTACAAACAAGTCGAGTGTTTCCTCTTGCCCGTTATATTGGACTTTTGCTGAGATCTTCCCTTTTACCGACAGCAGCTCACCGGAGTAAGTGCGAAGGGCTACTTTGGTTTCCAGGAGCTCTTTCTGGGGAAAGTGTTTCATGAAAACTTCTTCTGGTATGATAGAGACCGCCGCTCCCGTGTCGATCAACATGAGTAGAGGAACTCTCTCAACCTCTACGCAAACTTGAAATCCCGGTGAAGATTTCATGCAAGTGTACACGGTCAGTAGGTCTTCATCCTCATCATCGGAATCCTCCAGGACTTGAACGTGGCGCTCTGGAGTCTTTCCAGGCGTGTTGCGACACATCTTCCTTAGATGTCCAGTCTTGTAGCAGATCTTGCAGCGATACGTTTTAAAACGACATTCGCGGGGTTCATGTTCATTTCCGCAACGATAGCAGCTTGGTTGCGAAGTACTGGACCCATGATCATGAGACGTGGTTCTCCTATGACCTCTGTTCTCAGGAGGTAACACCTTTTTATGAATAGCGTTCACTGCTTTGGATTCTTTGTGCATGTCCGCCGTTTGTTTTGCTGCTGCTTCTTTTTCCCGCGCTATCTTGCAAGCGACTGCGAAAGTTAGCTTTTCTTCAGCAAACGCAAACAGTTCCTTTTGAGTTTCTTCGTCCCTCAGGCCAGCTACCAGCCTGTCCCTGAGAGCACTCTGCAAAAATGTTCCAAAATTGCAAAATCGAGACAAACTCTTGAGGGCCAAAATGAAATCCTCCACGGATTCATGTTCTAGCCGACTCCGTTGATTGAATTTACAGCGCTCGGCTATTACAGACCGTTGCGGGCCGTAGTGCTCCTCTAATAGGGTCTTGATCTCGCTGTACGTCTTAGAGCCTGGCAAGTCTGGGGCTGCTAGGTTTTTGAGGACTTCGTATGCTCGATCGCCAATGACTGTTAGGAATGTTACTGCCTTTTTCTCTTCTTTGATGCTGTTCGCAGCGACGAAAAGCTCAAAACGCTCAACGTAGGTCTCGAAACTCTGAGAGGCCTCGTCGAATTCTAGCACCTTCCCGAGGTGTGGCATTTTCGTACACTGCGACGTTCACTACGTTGACAAGTAGAGAGAACTGCTGCACATACTATTTCCTTGGGGTCCTTTCAGCAGTGGCTCTTCCCGTTGCTCGCTGCGGGTTCTTGGCTTAGCACTGTGGTAGCCGTGATCCAGGTCCCCGTTCCTTCGTGAGATGCCGATGACCTCCGAGGACAGGTAACCAGTATTCTCGTCGCCAATGTTAAGTCGCGAACGAGAGAGCCGAGACAGGGTCGTTCCAAATGAAAGGCTCCATTTTTAATCAATCGTCCAAACCGATCGCAAGCCCTGCGCGAGCTCTGACCGCGTGGTATCCCCCGAGCTCGCGCCATCGCCGCCTACTGGCATACCGTCT